>OY740797.1:48581094-48842699 GCA_963514005.1 Raja brachyura | reverse complement strand
ACCAAAAGTAAACACATCTAAATCCCTGTAAATCCCTGTAAATCCCTCTAAAGCCAAACCCCTCTAGATGCCTCTAATCCCCTCCAGACCACTCTAAACGCCCGTAAACCCCCTTTAAACATATGTATCCACCTGTAGACCTATCTAAACCATTCTAAGCACCTCTAAACAACTCTAAAACCCATGTGAACCCCTCTAAACACCTGTAAACACCTCAAAACCCCTCTAAACCCCTCTCAACCTCTCGAAAACCTTCTAACCCCCTGTAAACCCCTATAAATCCATCTAAACCCCTCTAAATCCATCTAAATCCCTGGAAACTCCTGGAAACTTCTCTAAACCCCCTGTCAGCTCATCTAAACCCCTCTAAACCACTCTAAACCCCCGATAACCCCCGTAAACGCATCTAAATCCCTCTAAACCCCTGTAACCCCCTCTCAACTCCCTGTACACCACTGTAAACACCCCCAACCCTCTCTAAACTCCATGCAAACTCATCTAAACCCTTGTAAACCCCCGGTAAACCAAAGTAAACACATCTAAATCCCTGTAAATCCCTCTAAAGCCCTCTAAACCCAAACCCCTCTAGATGCCTCTAATCCCCTCCAGACCACTCTAAACGCCCGTAAACCCCTTTAAAACATATGTATCCACCTGTAGACCTATATAAACCATTGTAAACACCTCTAAACAACTCTAAACCCCACGTGAACCCCTCAAAACACCTGTAAACCTGTGTAAACCCCTCTAAACGCTCTAAACCCACGTAAACACCACCTGTAAATCCCTGTAAACCCATGTAGACCTCTCTATATCTCTCTAAACCTCTATAACACCCTGTAACCCCCTCTAAACCACTTTAAACCCCTCTAAAAGTACACAAAAGTTGAGAAAACTCAGCGGGGTGAGGCAGCATCTATAAAGCGAAGGAAATATGCAACGTTTCGGGGCCGAAACCCTTCTTCAGACTGATGTAGGGTTCGGGGGGGGGGGGGGGGGGGGGAGAAGAAAGGAAGAGAAGGAGCCAGGGGCTGACGGAGAGCTGAGACAGGGCTTCAACATTGACCTCCAATTTCCGGTAGCCCTTGCTGGTCTCCTCTCCTCTTCCCCTACTCAGCTCTCCCCTCTAATCCCCTGTAAACCCATGTAAACTCCTCTAACCCACTGTGAACCTCTCTAAACCTTTTGCAAACCATCTAAACTCCTCTAAGCCCCTGTAACCTACTCTAAACCCCTCCAGAACCACTATAAACCCCTGTAAACACCGGTAATCCTCTCTAAACCACTCCAAAACCCAGTAATCCCCTGTATACACCGGTAAACCCCTCTAACCCCCTCTAAACCCATCTCAACCAGCCAAACCACTCCAAATCCCTCAAAAACGATCCAAAGCCTTCGAACCACTTCTAAACCCTTCTAAACCCCATCCAAACCCCTCCAACCCCTCCACACCCCTCTAAATCCTACAAAAAAAACCCAAAACCCCCTCTAAACATCTGTAACCCCCTGTAAAACTCTCTAAATCCATCTAAACCCTTGTAAACCCCTGTATACCCCTCTAAACCCCAGGGAAACCCTGTAAACCTCTGTAAACCCCCTCTGAACACCTCTATACCTCTGTAAACACCTCTAAGCCTCTCTAAAATTACTGTAATCCCATCTAAACCCCTGTAAACACCTCTAAACCCCCGTAACCCTCTCTAAATCCCTCTAACCCCCTGGAAACCCCTGTACATATTTTCCTCTAAACCCCTCTAAATCCATCTAACCCCTGTAAACGCATGTAAACCGCCTCTAAACCTCTCTAAGCCCCTGTAAACTACTCTAAACCTCTCTAACCCCCCCCCCCCCCCCGGTAAACCCATGTTAACGCATCTAAATCCCTGTAACCCCCTCTAAACCCTTGCAAAACACTCTAAACCACTCCAAACCCCTGTAAACCCAAACCACTCTAAACACCTCTAAACCACTCTAAACCCTTGTAAATCGCAAAATCTCTCCAAACCAATAACCCCCTCTAAACCCGTCTAAACCCCTCTAACCCCCTCTACAGCCCTTTAAACCCAAACCTCTCGAAACCTCTATAAACGCATCTACACACCTGTAAAACCCTCTAACCCCTTCTAAACCCCTATAAACCCCTCCAAACCACCCCAAAGGAAGAGGAGGAGCCAGAGGACTGAGGGAATGGCCCTGAAAATTTACTTCTCCAATTTCCGGTAGCCCTTGCTGTCTCCACTCCTCCTCCCCTTCCCAGCTCTCCCCTGCAAACCCCTGTATATCCCTGAAAATTCCTCTGACCCCCCGTCAAACTCTCTAAACCTCTGTAAACCACTCAAACCCCCCTGTAAACCCATCTACCCTATAAACCCATGTAAACCCCTCTAAAACCCTCTGTAAATCCATCTAAACCCCCTCTAAATACATCTAAACGCCTGTAAATCAATGTAAACCTCTGCAAACCTCTCTAAGCACCTCTAGACACATCTACCCACTCTAAACACCTCTAAACCGCTCGAAACCCCTGTGAACCCCTCTAAACCCCTGTAAACCTTTGTAAACCCCCTCTAAATCCCTCAAAACCTCTCTAAACCCCTGTAACCTCCTCTCAACTCCTCTAAACCCCTCTAACCCCATGTAAACCCCTCTAAACTCCTGTAAACCCCTCTAAACTCCTGTAAACAATTCTCAGCCACTCTTAAGGCCTTATTCCCCTCTAAACCCCTGTAAACCCCCGTAAACCCCTCTAAACCCCTTTAAACCCCTGGAAACCTCTATAAATCCATCTAAACCGCTCTAAATCCATGTGAACCCCTCTAAACACCTGCAAACACCTCCAAACCCCTCTAAACCCCTGTAACCCCTTCTCAACCTCTCTAAAACCCTCTAACCCCCTGTAAACCATTATAAATCCATCTAAACCCTTGTAACCCCCTGTAAACCCCTCTAAACCCCCTGCAATCCAATGTAAATTCCTCTAAACCCCTGTAAAGCCCTCTAAAACGCTATAAACATCTCCAAACCCCTGTAAACCCCCCAAAGCACCTCTAAATTCTCGTAAACCCCTCTAAACCCATATGAACCAATCTAAACGCCTGTAAACACCTCTAAACCACTCTGAACCCCTGTAAACCCATCTACCCTATAAACTCATGTAAACCCCTCTAAAACCCTCTAAAACCCATGTAACCCCCTCTAAACACCTGTAAACCAGTCTAAACCAATCTAAACCCTTGTAATCTTCTCTAAACTCTTCTAAAACCCAGTATTCCCATGTCAACCCCGGTAAACATCTATAACCCCCTCCAAATCCCTCCAAACCCCTCCAAATCGCTCTGAAGCCCTCTAAACAAGTCCAAACCCGTCCAAAGCCCTCCAAACCCCTCTAAACCACTCTAAACACCTCAAGATCCTTCTAAACCCCTCTAAACCCCCTGTAAACCCCCCCGTAAACACATCATGTAAACGCATCTAAATAAATCTAAACTTCTGTAAACCCCTCTAATCTCTTCTAAACCACTCTAAACAACTGTAAACCGCTTTAAACTCTCTATACCCCCGAAGGGGAGGAGGAGAAGAGACAGCAAGGGCTGTAAACCTCTCTAAACCCCTTTATACCCCAGTAACCCCCTCCAACCCACTCCAAACCCGTCTATTCCTCTGCAAACCGCTCTAAACCCCTCCAAACCCCTCTAAACACTTCTAAACCCCTGTAAACCTCTCTATTCCACTGTAATCTGCTCTAAACATATGTAAACACATCTAAACACCTCTAAACGCTTCTAATTCCCTCTAAACCCCTGTAATCCACTGTACACCCCTCTAAACCCTTATAAACCCCTCTAACCCACTGTAAACTCCTCTAAACACATCTAAACCCCTCTAAACCATTCTAAACTCGTCTAAAGCCTTCAAAATCTGTCAAAACCCCTCTAAACCCCTGTAACCCCCTCCAAACCACTCTAAAACCCCTCTAAACCTTTCTCGTCTAAACCCCTCTAAATACCTGTAACTCCTTGGAAACCTGTCTAAACACTCTAAACCCCCGTAAACACCTCTAAACCCATGTAAACGCCTGTAAACACCTGTAAACCCCAATAAACCCCTCTAAGCACCTCGAAACACCTTTAAACACCTCAAAACCCATGAAAACCTCTCAAAACCCCCGTTCCCCTTTCTAAACACCCCTAACCCCCTGTGAACCACTGTAACCCACTCTAAACCACTCTAAAGCCCTGTAAACCCCTCGAAACACCTGCAAACATCTCTAAAACTCTCTGAAACCCTATAGTCCTGCAAACCCATCTAACCCTCACATGTAAGCCCTGGTAAACCCCTGGAAACCCCTCTACACCTCTTTAAAAACACCTAGACCCCTCTAAAACCCTCTAAACCACTCCATGTAAACCCCTCTAAACACATATAAACCCCTCTAATCCACTCTAAAACCCTGTAAACTTCTCTAAACCCAAATCACAGTAAACCCCTATAAACCCCTCTAAACCCCTTTAAACCCCTCTAAACCCCCAAAGCCCCTCCAAACCCACTGTAAACCCCATCCAAACCCCTCAAAACACCTCTAAACCCCATGTAAACCCCATGCAAACCCATATAATCCCTTTTAAACCCCTCTAACAACCAATAAACCATTGTAAACCTTTTAAACCACAGTAAAACACTCTAAGCCCCTGCAAACCCATCTAAACCGCACTAAACACCTGTTCAACCCTATAGGCTCCTCTAAAACCCCTTGTAAACCCCATGTAAACTGTTATAAACCCCTGTAAACCCCTCGAAACACCTGTAAACCTCTCTAAAACCCTCTAACCCCCTCTAAACTCCTGGAAACCCCTCTAAACATCACTGAATACCTATAAACCCTTTTAAACCACTGTAAACTCTCTACACCTCTCTAAATCCGCTCTAAACCCATCTAAGACCTTCAAAACCCCTCTAACCCCTGTAAATTCTTCTGAACCCCCTGTAAACCCCCTGTAAACACCTCTAAACTATTATAACCCCCTGTAAACCCCTGTGATCCTCTCTGCACCTCTCAAAAGACCTGTAAACACCTCTAAACTCCTCTAAACACCTATAAACCCATGTAAACCCCTCTAAACCCCTGCAAATACCTGTACCACCTCTCAACCCCTCTAAACTTCTTTAACTCCCTCTATTCTGTAAACCACGCCAAACCCCTCTAAACTCCTGTAAACCTAAAACCCTCTAAAACCGTCTAAACTCAAAAAAACCCCTCTAAACCTCACTAAACACCTGTAAGCCCTTGTAAACCCCTGTAAACCCATGTAAACCTCTCTAAGACACCCCCCAACAAACCCAGGTACAACCCTCCAACTCCCTATAAATCCCTCTAAACACCTGTAAATCCCTCTAAATCCCATCTAAGCCTCTCTGATCCCCTGTAAACACGTGTAATGCTATCTAAACCTAAACCCCTGAAAACCGCTCTAAACCCCAGTAAACCCCTCCAAACCCCTCCAATCCCATGTAAACACCTCCAAACCAGTCTAAACCCATACAAACACCTCTAGCCCCCTCTAAACCCCTCCACCCCGTTCTAAAGCCCGTTAAACCAAATCCCTCCAAACCCTTCTAAACCCATCTCAACCCATTGTAAACCCATCCAACTCCATGTAATACTCTCTAAGCCCCTTTAAACACCTGCAATCCCCTCTAAACCCTGTAAACCCTTCTAAACCCCTGTAAACCCCTGTAGACCCCTCTAAACCCCCTGTAAATGCCTATAAACCATTGTAAACCAATCTAAACCCCCGTAAACCCCATGTAAACCTCTCTTAAGCCCTGTAACCCCCTGTAACCCCCCATAACCCTCTCTAAACATCTCTAAACACCTATACTCCTCTAAACCCATCTAGACCCCTCTACCCCCCTGTAAACCCCATGTAAACCACGCTAAACCCACTGTAAACCCCTAGAAACAGATTTAAACCTATCTCTAAACAGCTGTAAACCCCAGTAAACCCATGCAAACACCTCTAAACCTCTCTAAACCCCATTAAACCCCTGTATACCCCTCTAGAACCCCCTAGACCACTATAACCCCCTCCAAACACCTCCAAACCACTTTAAACACATGTAAAGCCCTCGAAACCACTCCAACACCTTCCAACACCCTCTAAACCCCTTCAAACCGCTCTAGACCCCTATAAACCCCTGTAATCACCTATAAACCCCTCTAATCCCCTTTAAACCCTTGTACACTCCTCTAAACCCCTTGTAAACCCCATGTAAACCTCTGTAAACCACTAAATCATTCTAGACCCCTCTAAACCCCTCCAGCCCCCTCGAAAACCCTTTAAACATTTCTAAGCCCCTGGAAACCCCTGGAAACTCCTTTAACCCCGTGTAAACCCCTCTAATCCCCTCTAAACGCTTGTAAACCCCACCAATCCCCTCTAAACCCCGCTAAACCCCTCTAAACCCCACTAACCCGCTGTAAACGCTCCTAAACCCCTCTAAACCTCTGTAAACATATCCGAACAGCTCTAAACCCCTGTAAAACCCCATCTGAATCACTCTAGACCCCTCTAAACCCCTGTAAACGCATCTCACCCTCCTCCAGACCCATCCAGACCACTCTAAACACTTATAACCCCCCTGTAAACCCCTGTAAACCACTGTAAATACATGTTGTAAATAGGCAATTTACAAACTCTAAAAGTGTTCAACACATTTTAATGATAGCACAAGGTATTACATACATCCTCAAATACTGGCTACATTCTTCTAGTGAACCGTATCCAGGAAGGGGAAGGCGTTATGATTGATGTTAACTAGGCGGGGTTAATGGTACTGAGGTAACTATGTTATTGGTTGCATGCAAAACCATCTACATCCTTCCCCTTAGAAAATTTAAAAGAAACAGACCGTTGTCACTACAACAGAATTAAACAGAATCGCATAACGAACAGGTGGCTTGCTGATCCGGCCCGAGCGCGTACGGATGCCTCCCCCTTCCCCGGAGGAGCAGAAAAAACAGGGGGACCCGAGACAGCAGGGGAACCAGGGAAGGGCGGTGGGGTTGGAGGAACAGCGGAGGGAGAACCGCGACCGCCAACAGGTGACCCGCGCAGAGGGGAACCGGGCGCTCGATATGGGGACCGAGGCATGCAGGGAACGCTGGCTGGGACAGGAGCCGGCTGCTGGTATGAGAGCGGCGGGGCATAGGGGCCCGGGGCCTGCGGCTTCGGCTCATTAACCGCAAGCAGGTGTTGTCGGCTTCTACGGTAGATGGTTCCCTCATAGTCGACCAGATACGAACGAGGTGAGTCGGCCACCCCAACCACAGTAGCCAGACGGGAGTGACCACTGGCGGTTTGCAATCGAACAACCTGTCCAGGCAACAAAGGATCGAGTGGTCTGCACGACCGATCGTGGGAACGCCGCTGGCTGTCATGTTTCTCTTGAATGCGCCTCTGCACAGAGGCAGGCTCCAGCACCCGAGGTTTCAGCTGGCGCTGGGCAATCGGGATGGTAGATCTGGTTGTTCTGGACATCAGACGCTGAGCAGGGGACCCCATGGCCGGATCTCTGGAAACATTCCTGAGGTTCAGGAGATCCAAATACAAATCAGAGTTAGACAGTCTCGCTTGTTCCATCAGAAGCTTGGCGCTGCGGACGGCCAGTTCAGCAAGGCCGTTGCTCTGTGGGTACTCCGGGCTGCTGGTGAAATGCACAAAATTCCATTTGTCAGCAAAACTTTTGAACTCACGGCTGGTAAACTGCCTGCCATTGTCAGTCTGCAGCCTGACAGGGGACCCAAACGTGGAGAAGTGTTTCCGCAGCTTCCGGATCACCATCTCCGACGTGAGGGATGTCAGCAAATCCACCTCGAACCAGTTTGAGTACGAGTCGACCAGGACAAGGTAGTGGTTACCACGCCACTCGAAGATGTCGGCAGCCAGCGAGGACCAGGCCAAGGCAGGAGCGGGCTGTTGCAGCAGGGGCTGTCGCTGCTGATGTGGAGCAAGACTGTTGCACGTGGAGCAGGCAGAAACACGGTCTCGAATATATTTGGCCATTCCAGGCCAGTAGAATTGGCACTGAGCGTGGGCGAGTGTTGCATCGACCCTGGGGTGTCCGCTGTGGGCTGCGCAGTAGTAAGAATCGAACAGGGAGGACGGGACCACCACTTTATGTCCCTTAACGATAACGCCATTCTGGAGCACCAGTTCGTCACGGACCAGGAAGAAGGGCTGTGTTTCAGGCGGTGCAGCGAAGCGCTTTGTTGGCCACCCTGATTTAATCACAGACACAAGCCGTTGCAAAACTGGATCGGCAGCGATGTGCTCGGCCAAAAGCTGCAGCTGCTTGGTGGGAATAAAATTGACGCCCAGTACGAGCAAGTCCTCTGTTTCGTAGGGGTGGCGAGCACAGGAGGCCCGCGGGGCGCGCGATTACGTGTCCGCGATGTGCATCTCGGTGCCTTTCTTGTAGACGATGTCGAAATCAAAGCGCTGGAGCTGCAGCATCATACGCTGCAGCCTGGCAGGGGCAGCATGAATCGGCTTGTTCAGGATTGTCACCAGTGGCTGGTGGTCGGTTTCGACTGTAAATCTGCTGCCAAACAGGAAGTCTCTGAACTTGGAGCAGGCAAACACCACCGCAAGCAGCTCCTTCTCGATCTGAGCGTACCGCTGCTCGGTGTCCGTCATGGTGCGGGAGGCATAGGAGACAGGATGTAACGATCCATCGACAGATTGGAGGCATGCCGCGCCCAGGCCGAACTTAGAAGCGTCACATGTGACGGTGATGGGGCGACTCGCATCAAAAAATCGCAACGTCGGAGTGTTAATCAGCTTCGACTTGAGACAGTCAAATGCCTGCTGGTGCTGTGGGAGCCAGACCCAGGCGATATCCTTTTTTGTCAGCTGCCGCAGGGGAGCACTCAGCTCACTGAGATTTGGTACAAACTTCCCAAGGTAGTTCACCATGCCCAAGAAACGTTGTAGACCTGGCACGTCGGTGGGGGCTGCCATCTCAGAGATGGCCGCTGCCTTCAAAGGGTCGGGTTTTAGTCCGTTAGAGGTGAAAACGTGTCCAACATACGTGACTTCTGAGACACGAAACCGGCACTTCTTTGGGTTCAGCTTCAGGTTGGCCTTTCGCGCCCGATCCAGGACGCGGCGGAGGTTCTGGTCATGTTCGGCAATGTCCTTCCCATAGACTAAGATGTCATCCACGATGATGGCACATGGCAGGCCCGAGAATATCTGCTCCATCGTTCGCTGGAACACCTCACTAGCGGAATTGATGCCGAATGGCATTCGCAGGAATTTGAATCTGCCGAATGGTGTGGCGAAGGTTGTCAGGTCGGAAGATGCTTTGTCCAACGGGATCTGCCAGAACGAGTTCTTAGCGTCTAGGACCGAAAAGACGGTGGCTTGCCCGACCTGAGCCGCCACGTCCTCAACAGACCGCATGGGGTAGTGTGGTCGCCTGATGGCAAGGTTTAAGTCCTTGGGGTTGATACACACACGTATTTCATTCTTGTCTTTCTTTATCGTGGCAACCATGGTGGAGACCCAATCGGTGGGCTTGCTGACCGCTTCTAGCACCCCCTTGTCGACCATGTTGTTAAGCATCGCCTCGACCCTGTCTTTCATGGCGTGGGACACCCTGTGAGGTGCGCGGACCACGGGTTGTACATTTGGGTCAATGGAAATATGGTATGTCAGTGGTAACTTTCCCAGGTCATCGTTGAACAGGTCCTGGTATTCTGCAATCGGGTTAAATGACAGTTGCACTTTGTGGACCGTGTGGTCGAAGGACACCAGGCCAAGATCTTGGCACGCACGGTTTCCCAGCAGGGTAACACAGTCAGAGTTCAAAACATAAAAAATCAAGTTTCTCGTGGCCTTCTGTAGCCTGCAAGTTAAAGTGGCCCTCCCCACAGGCCTGAGAATTTCTCCACCATAGGCATGCAGTGTAGCATTGTCAGCGACCAAGGCCTCATTAGTCCTTATCTTGTTGAAAAGATTTATTGACAAAACATTGACCTTTGCCCCAGTATCTAACTTCGCAAGGAAGGTTACATTGTTGACAGTCACAGACACGGAGGGATCAAGACGTTGGCCAGGTGCCTGGAGGAGGGTAAACACATTCGAATCCTCGGGAGAATTAATTGGATCTGCATCATAGGATTCAGCAACATCGGGCTGTGGGTTGGAACAGCTATCAGATTGTTTAAGCATGTTTAGACTGGGTCTGGAAATCTGTACCTGTCTCCCACGAGAACGGAATGAGCGGCAGGCAGAAGCGAAATGATTCAGTTTGTTACAAAAATTACAAGCCTTGCCATAGGCAGGGCACGTCGACCGTCTGTGGTGCATGTAGGTACAGTTAGGGCACCTTTTGGGGGGCACATCAGCAGGACCAGGGTTGGCACGCGGCAGAAAAGCATTGTTTCCCCTCTGAGGCAGGGCTCTACTAAATCCAGCCTGGTGAACAGACTTATCTCCCAAGTCCCGGTGATCATCTGGCAATACAACGACCTCAGACAATCTGCAGGCATGCATGGCTTTTTCTAACGTTAGATCCGGATCCCTAAGAAGCTCACATCGCAGCTTCTGGTCACGCATGCCAGTTACTAAAATGTCTCTAGTGAGCTGGTCTGTCATGTCACCGAAACGGCACCGCTGGGCGAGATAACGCAAATCGGCAATAAAACATTCAGCAGGTTCCTCCGGCAGCTGTCTCCTTGTAAAGAACCGTGCCCTCTCTAGAATGCGGTTCGAGGGCAGGTCACAAATCTCCCTGAACTTACGTAGCAGGCAAGCAGGGTCACTGGCAGATTCTGCAGGGGTAACCACCACGTTGTTGTCGTCCAGGACCGCTGGAGCATAGACGAAAGTTCTGGCTCTCTTCATGGCATCAGGTCCGACAAGGTTGAGTAGGAGGGAGGCTTTGAGGGAGTCAGGATCATTGCGGTGAGTGACGTTGACAAAGTGGGTGAAATCAATTTCAAACGTAGCCCAGCGCTCAGAAATATCAGCATCAAAGACAAGCTGCGCGGGCTTTCTGCACGAGGATGCCATGGTCAGAGAGATAAAGCACAAAAGGCACAAATCAAATAAAAGAAATAAAACCCGATGGACAGGTAGGCGCAAGTATCTTCCAGCTCCGACACCATGTAAATAGGCAATTTACAAACTCTAAAAGTGTTCAACACATTTTAATGATAGCACAAGGTATTACATACATCCTCAAATACTGGCTACATTCTTCTAGTGAACCGTATCCAGGAAGGGGAAGGCGTTATGATTGATGTTAACTAGGCGGGGTTAATGGTACTGAGGTAACTATGTTATTGGTTGCATGCAAAACCATCTACACATGTAATCCCTTCTAAACTACTGTAAACACATGTAAACACCTGCAAACCCCTCAAAACACATGTACACCCCTCTAAACCCCGGTAAACTCCCCTAAACCCCTCTAAATCCCTGTAAACTCCTGTAAACATCTCTAAACCTCTCTAAACCCCCTGTAAACCCCTCTAATTCACTCTAGTCCCATCTAAACAGGTAAGGTCAGGCCCAATTGCGAGGGGGGGGGAGTGAAATCGGAGCTCAAAGTACTGTATATGAATGCGCAAAGTATAAGAAATAAAGTGGACAAGCTTGAGGCTCAGTTAGAAACTGGCAAGTATGATGTTGTGGGAATTACTGAGACATGGCTGCAAGAGGGCCAGGGCTGGGAACTGAATATTCAAGGGTATACCTCCTTTCGAAAAGACAGACAGGTGGGCAGAGGGGGTGGGGTTGCCCTGTTGGTGAGGAATGAAATTCAGTCCCTTGCAAAGGGTGACATTGAAACAGGAAACGTGGGGTCAGTATGGATAGAACTAAGAAATTGTAAGGGTAAATAGACCCTAACGGGACTAATCTGCAGGTCCGTAAACAGTAGCCTGGACATAAGGTGCAAGTTGAAACAGGAGTTAAAATTGGCATGTAGTAAAAGTAATGCTGTGGTTGTTTTGGGAAATTTCAAGATGCAGATAGACTGGGAAAATCAGGTTGGTACTGGACTCCAAGAAAGTGATTTTGTGGAGTGACTTTGTGATGGATCCTCAGAACAGCTTGTATTGGAGCCTATCAGGGAGAAGGTAATTCTGGATTTAGTGTTATGAAATGAACCAGATTTGATAAAGGACCTCGAGGTTTATGAGCCAATAGGAGGCAGTGACCATAACATGGTCAGGTTTAATCTACAATTGGAGAGGGTGAAGAATAGATCGGGGGAGTCAGTGTTGCAGTTGAATAAAGGGGACTATGGGGCCATGAGGGAGGAGCTGGCCAAGGTTGACTGGAAAGATACCCTAGCAGGGATGACAGTGGAACAAAAATGGCAGGTGTTTCTAGGAATAATACAGAAGGTGCAGGATCAGTTCATTCCTAGGAGGAAGGAAGACAAGGGAAAAAGCGAAGAAGTACAACGTAGCAAAGATGAGCAGGAAGCAAGAGGATTGGGTAATGTTTAAAGAACAACAGAACAGAAGATAACAAAAATGACAGTATGGGGAGAAAAGATGAGGTATGAAGGTAAGCTAGCCAAGAATATAAAGCAGGATAGTAAAAGCTTCTTTAGGTATGTGAAGAGGAAAAAATTAGTTAAGACCAAAGTTGGACCCTTGAAGACCGAAAAAGATGAATTTATTATGGGGAACAAGGAAATGGCAGATGAGTTGAACAGGTACTTTGGATCTGTCTTCACTAAGGAGGACACAAACAATCTTCCTGATATAGTAGTGGCCAGAGGATCTGGGGTGACAGAGGAACGGAAGGAAATCCACATTAGGCAGGAAATGGTGTTGGATAGACTGATGGGACTGAAGGCTGATCAATCCCCATGGCCTGATGGTCTGCATCCCAGGGTACTTAGGAAGTGGCTCGAGAAATCGTGGATGCATTGATGGTAATTTTCCAATGTTCTACAGACTCTGGATCAGTTCCTGGGGATTGGAGGGTAGCTAATGTTATCCCACTTTTTAAGAAAGGCGGGAGAGAGAAAACGGGGAATTATAGACCAGTTAGCCTGACATCGGTGGTGGAGAAGATGCCGGAGTCAATTATAAAAGAGGAGATAGCCGCACATTTGGTTAGCAGTAACGGATTGGTCCGAATCAGCATGGATTTACGAAGGCAAAATCATGCATGACTAATCTTCTGGAATTTTTTGAACATGTAAAACAAATGGTATGTTAGCTTTCATAGCAAAAGGATTTCAGTATAGGAGCAGGGAGGTTCTACTTCAGTTGTATAGGGTCTTGGTGAGACCACCCCTGGAGTATAGTGTACAGTTCTGGTCTCCAAATCTGAGGAAGGACATTATTGCCATAGAGGGAGTGCAGAAAAGGTTCATCAGACTGATTCCTGGGATGTCAGGACTGTCTTATGAACAAAGACTGCATAGACTCGGTTTATAATCTCTAGAATTTAGGAGATTGAGAGGTGATCTTATAGAAACTTACAAGATTCTTAAGGGGTTGGACAGGCTAGATGCAGGAAGATTGTTCCCGATGTTGGGGAGGTCCAGGACAAGGGGTCACAGCTTAAGGATAAGGGGGAAATCCTTTAGGACCGAGATGAGAAGGACTTTTTTCACACAGAGAGTGGTGGGTTTCTGGAACTCTCTGCCACAGAGGGTAGTTGAGGCCAGTTCATTGACTATATTTAAGAGGGAGTTAGATGTGGCCCTTGTGGCTAAGGGGATCAGAGGGTATGGAGAGAAGGCAGGTACGGGATACTGAGTTGGATGATCAGCCATGATCATATTGAATGGCGTTGCAGGCTCGAAGGGCCGAATGGCCTACTCCTGCACCTAATTTCTATGTTTCTATGTAACTAGGAAAATGGACAAGTGGATGTAGTGTACCAGGACTTTCAGAAAGCATTTGATAAGGTCCCACATGGGAGACTGGTGGGCAAAATTAGGGCACATGTTATTGGGGGTAGAGTGCTGACATGGATAGAGAAGTGGTTGGCAGACAGGAAACAAAGGGTAGGGATTAACGGGTCCCTTTCAGAATTGCAGGCAGTGACTAGTGGGGTACCGCAAGGCTCGGTGCTGGGACCGCAGCTATTTACAATATACATCAATGATTTGGATGAAGGGATTCAAAGTAACATTAGCAAATTTGCTGATGACACAAAGCTGGGTGGCAATGTGAACTGTGAGGAGGATGCTATGAGAATGCAGGGTGACTTGAACATGTTGGCTGAGCAACATGCAGATGCATGGCAGATGAAGTTTAATGTGGATAAATGTGAGGTTATCCACTTTGGTAGCAAAAACAGGAAAGCAGATTACTATCTAAATAGTGTCAAGTTGGGAAAAGGGGAAGTACAACGAGATATGGGGGTCCTTGTACATCAGTCTATGAAAGTAAGCCTGCAGGTACAGCAGGCAGTGAAGAAAGCAAATGGCATGTGGGCCTTTATAACAAGAGGAATCGAATATAGGAGCAAAGAGGTCCTTCTGCAGTTGTACAGAGCCCTAATGAGACCACACCTGGATTATTGTGTGCAGCTTTGGTCCCCTAATTTGAGGAAGGACATTCTTGCTATTGAGGGAGTGCAGCGTAGGTTTGCAAGGTTAATTCCCGGGATGGCGGGACTGTTAAATGCTGAGAGAATGGAGCAGCTGGGCTTGTACACTCTGGAGATTAGAAGGATGAGAGGGGATCTCATTGAAACATATAAGATTGTTAAGGGCTTGGGCACACTAGAGGCAGGAAACATGTTCCCGATGTTGGGGGAGTCCAGAACCAGGAGCCACAGTTTAAGAATAATGAGTAAGCCATTTAGCATGGAGAAGAGGAAACACTTTTTCTCACAGAGAGTGGTGAGTCGGTGGAATTCTCTGCCTCAGAGTGCAGTGGAGGCGGGTTCTCTGGATGCTTTTAAGAGAGAGCTAGATACGGCTCTTAAAAATAGGGGAGTCAGGGGATATGGGGGGAAGGCAGGAACTGGGTACTCATTGGGGATGATCAGCCATGATCACATTGAATGGCTGTGCTGGCTCGTAGGGTCAAATGGCCTACTCCTGCACCTATTGTCTAATCCCCTGTAAACCCATGTAAAGCCCAGTAAACCCATCTAAACCCCTCAAAACACCTCTAAACCTCTTTAAACCCCATGTAAACCCCTCCAACCCCATCTAAACCCCTCCTGACCCCTCTAAACACTTCTAACCCCTTCTAAACCCCTGCAAACCCCTCTAAACCCCTCTAAACCCCTCTAAACACCTCAACAGCCCTCTAAACATCTCTAAACCCATGTAATCCCCGCTAAACAGCTCTAAACCCCTCTAAACCCCTGTAAACCCCTCTAAATCACTCTAGACCCCTCTAAATGCCTGTACGCCCCTGTAAACACCTCTAAACCCCTGTAAACACCCCTAAACCTATGTAAACCCTGCTAAACAGCTCTAAACACATCTAAACCCCTGTAAACTCCTCCAAACCCCTGTAAACCCCTCGAAACATCTACAAATACCTGTAATCCCCTCTAAACCACTCAAAAACTCTCTAAACCCATTTGAACACCTCTAAACCTCCTGTAATACCGTCTAAACACCTCTAAATCCCTGTGAATCCTTCTAAACCCAAACACCAGTATACCCTTCAATACCGTTCTAAACCCCTCTAATGTCCTCCAACCCCCTCCAAACTCGTCTAAACCCATGTAACCCCCCTGTAAACCCCTTTTGAACACCTCAAACCCCCTCTAAACCCCTCTAAACACCTGTAACCCCCTCTAAACCCATCCAAGTCCCTGTAAACCCCTCGAAACCATTCTAAACCCTTATAAAGCCCTCTAAACCTCTGTAAACCCCTCTAAACAGCTCTAAACCCCTAAACCCCTGTAAACCCTTCTCAACCCCTCTACCTGTAATCCCCTCTGAGCCCCTGTGAACCCCTCTAAACTCCCCTAAAGCCCTCTAAACATGTCTAAACCCCTCTAAAAGTGGTGGCGCTGCCTGGCAGCTGCGGCTCGCCTGCAGTCCGTCTGTTCTTCCTTTTATTTTTGTCTTCTTGTGTCTGTTTTAGTTCAAATTTTATTAGGATGTGTATGTGTGGGGGATGGGTGGGGTGGGAGAAACAAGGTTTTATTCTCTCCCTTCGGAGGGGTGCGACTTTTCTTGTCGTGTCCCCATCACCGTCTCCGTCTGTGCTGAGGCCTAATGGCGGAGCTGGCGGCCTCGGAGCTGTGGCGGTGCTCCAGCGTTCCAGTGGCGACCCGGCTCCAGAGTTGTGGCTGTGGTGCTCCAGCATTCCAGCAGCGGTGGACCCTGCTTTAGAGCTGTGGCGGGGTTCCAGCATTCCGGCGACCGCGGCAGCTCGGCTTCGGAGGCTCGGCCGCGGGCCTAGTGGACGACAACATCGGAGGCCTGGATCGCCTCAGCGCAGAGGGGGAACAAGGAGGGAGGAAGACAAGACTTTTGTCTTCCACCACAGTGAGGAGGTGCCTGGTGAACTCACTGTGGTGAATGTTAAATATGTGTTTATTGGGTGTTTTGTTTTTTATTATATGTTATGACTGCAAGGTAATGAAATTTTGTTCAGACCAAAAGGTCTGAATGACAATAAAGGATACCTTACTTTATTTTAAAACACTCGTAAACCCATCTAAACCACTGTAAAACACTGTAAACCCCTCTACACACATGTAATCCCCTCGAAACCCATCTAAACA
Organism: Raja brachyura; assembly: GCA_963514005.1. Next base: position 48,825,960 of record OY740797.1, on the reverse strand, counting down.
TCTATAAACGCCTGTAATCCCCTCAAAACCCCTGTAAACACCTGTAAACCTCCCTAAACACCTCTAAACTCCTGTAATCCCCTCTAATCATGTGTAAATCCATCTAAACCCTGTAAATGCATGAAAACCCTCTCTAAACCCCCGTAGAGCCCTCTAAATCACTAGACCCCTTTCAACGCCTGTACACCCCTCTAAAGGCCTGTAAATCCATCTGAACCCATCAAAACACCTCTAACCCCCTCCAGACCCCTCTAAACACCTCTAAACCCATGTAAACACCTCTAAACCCATGCAAACCCTGCTAAACAGCTTTAAACCCCTGTAAACCCTTCCAGGCCCCTCTAAATACCTGTAATCCCCTCTAAGCCCCTGTGAACCTCTGTAAACCCCTGTAAACCCCCTAAACACATCTAAACCCCTGTAAACACCTCTAACCCCCCCTGTGAACCCCTTAAACCCTCTAAACCCATCTAAACAACTGTAAACTCCTCTAAACTCCTCCAAACCCCTGTAAACCCCTCTAAACGTCTATAAACGTCCATAAGCCCCTCTAAATCCTCTCTAAAACTCTCTAAACCCATTTGAACAGCTCCAAATCCCTGTAAAACCCTCTAAACACATCAAAAAACCTCTAAACCCCTGTGAACCCCACTAAACCCCCACTCCTCTATACCCTTCTAAACCCCTCTAATGTCCTCTAAACGCAACCAACCTCCTCCAAATCCCTCCAGACCCCTCTAAAACCGCTGTAAAACCCATCTAACCCCATGTAAACATATCTAAACCCCTCTAAACGCCTCTAATCCCTGTAAACATCTACACACCTCTCTAAAGCCTTGTAAACCCCCGTAAACCCCTCAAAACCTCTTTAAACCCCATGTAAACCTATCCAAACTCCTTAACCCCTCCAGACCCCTCTAAACCCTTCTAAACACCTCTAAACACCTGTAAACCCCGCTAAACAGCTCTAAACCCGTCTACCCCCCTGTAAACCTTTCTAAACGCCTGTAATCACCCCTGAGCCCCTGTGAACCCCTCTAGACCCCCTGTAAACTCCTCTAAAGCCCTCTAAACCCCTCATAAACCCATTTAAACCGCTGTAAACCCATGTAAACCCCTATAAACACATGTAATCCACACTAAACACCTGTAATCACCTCTAAACCCCTGTAAACCATTCTAAACACCTGTAAACCACCCTAAACACCTCTAAACTCCTGTAATCCCCATTAAACACTTGTAAATCCCTCTAAACACATGTAAACCCCACTAAACAGCTCTAAACAGCTGACATCTAGATGCAGTAGATGAGGCTGGAGGAGGTGCAGGCAAACCTCTGTCGGACCTGGAAGGACTGCTTGGGTCCTTGAAAGGAGTGGACGGTGGAGGTAAAGAGACAAGTGTAGCATCTCTTGCGGTTGCAAGGGAAAGTGCCCGGGGAAGGGGTGTAGCAGGAGGGAAGGGAAGAATTGACAAGGGAGTTGTGGAGGGAGTGGTCTTTGCGGAAGGCAGACAGGAGGGAGATGGGAAGATGTGGTGAGTGGTGGGGTCACGTTTGAGGTGAAAAAACTGGTGAAAAATTTAAACCACTGTAAACACCTCTAAACCCCCTGTGGGTTTAGCAGCGGAGAAGATCACCAGATCACCCCAACCAGCAATCCATACCCATCTCGCTGTCGCAAGAGAGCAACCAATATCATCAAAGACACCACCCATCCAGCACACAAACTGTTCACCCTCCTTCCATCCGGCAAGCGCTACCGCAGCACGCGGTGCAAAACCACCAGATTCAAAAACAGCTTTTTCCCTCAGGCTATCAAACTACTCAACTCACTCAAGAAAATTCCATGAACATTACACAAACAAAGATCAACTGACTGTCAAATTACTTTAACTCAATGTCTGCAGTATGCTATTTGCACTTTTCTATATTGTTCCTTTTATTATTGCACTTTAATAACATACCTCAAAATGTTACTAGACTCTGGCACACTGTGAATTTTTTTATATAATGTCTATTTTTAATGGTATATTTTTTAATGGTATTTTTAATGGTATATTGTCTGTCTGTGTTATAAATAAATATTACTTGCACATTTGGAGTATGGGGAAACACAATTTCAATCCTCTGTGTAACTACTTGTTGCATTACTTGAATTGGCAATAAAGTTTACTTTGACTTTGACTTGTGAACCTCTTTAAACCCCTTAAACCCTCTAAACCTATCTAAACAACTGCTCTAAAGTCCTCAAAACCCCTGTAGACCCGTGTAAACCTCTCTAAACATCTGTAAACACCTGTAATTCCCCTCTAAACCTATTGGAACACCTCTAAATCCCTGTAAAACCCTCTAAACACATCTAAAGGCAGGTACAGGATACAGAGTTGGATGATCAGCCATGATCATATTGCATGACGGTGCAGGCTCGAAGGGCCGAATGGCCTACTCCTGCACCCATTTTCTATGTTTATATGTTTCTAAACACCTCTAAACCCCTGTGAACCCCACTAAAACCCTACTCTTCTATACCGTTCTATACCCGTCTAAACCCCTCTAACGTCCTCTAACCCCCTCCAATCTCCTCCAAACTGCTCCAAATCCTTCCAGACCCCTCTAAACCCATCTACATCCCCTGTAAAACCCATCTAACCCCATGTAAACACCTCTAATCCCCTCTGTAAACATCTCTAAACCTCCGTAAACCCCTCTAAAGTTCTGTAAACCCCTCAAAACACTACAAAACCTCTTTAAACCCCACGTAAACCTATCCAAACCCATCTTAACCCCTCCAGGACCCTCTAAACCCTTCTAAACACCTGTAAACCCCTATAAACACCTCTAAACACCTGTAAGCCCCGCTAAACGGCTGTAAACCGTCTAACCCCCTGTAAACCCTGCTAAACCCCTCTAAACATCTGTAATCACCCCTGAGCCCCTGTGAACCTTCTAAACGCCTCTAAACCCCTGTGAACTCCTGTAAACTCCTCTAAACCCCTCTACAACCATTCTAAACCCATGTAAACCCCGCTAAACAGCTCTAAACCCGTCTAAACCCCTCATAAACCAATCTAAACCACTATAAACCCATGTAAACCCCTCTAAACACATGTAATCCCCTCTAAACTCCTGTAATATCCTCTAAACACTTGTAAATCCCTCTAAACCCATGTAAACCCCGCTAAGCAGCTCTAAAGCCCTCTAAATCAATAGACCCCTCTAAACACCTGTACACCCCTCTAAAGTCCTGTAAACCCATCTAAACCCCTCAAAACACCCTTAAACCCCTTCAGACCCCTCTAAACACTTCTAACCCCCTCTAAACACCTCGAAACCCCTGTAAACACCTCTAAACCCATCTAACCCTTGTGAACGCGTTTCAGGCTAAACTCTATTTTTCCTGCCTCCCCTCCACCCCCACATGAGTCTGAAGAAGGGTCTCGACACGAAACATCGCCTATCCCTTCTCTCCATAGATGCTGCCTCACCTGCTAAGTTTCTCCAGCATTGCATACCTTTGATTTTTCCAGCACCTGCAGTTTTTTCTTAAACAAATAATTTTACACACGATATCTTAGGATGGATGTGCTGGCTCTGGAGAGAGTCCTAGAGGATCTCCAGAGGAGGTTTACAAGAACGATCCCAGGAAAGAGTGGGTTAGCATATGATGAGCGTTTGACAACACTGGGCGTGTACTGGCTGGAATTTACAAGGATGAGGGGTTGACCTCATTGAAACTTACCGAATAATGAAAGGCTTGGATAGAGTGGATGTGGAGAGAATGTTTCCAATATTGGGAACATCTAGGACTAGAGGTCATAGCCTCAGAATTAAAGGACGCTCCATCAGGAGCAAAGAGGCCCTTCTGCAGTTGTAGCTAGCCCTAGAGGGACCACACCACATTGTGTGCAGTTTTGGTCCCCTAATTTGAGGAAGGATATTCTTGCTATTGAGGGAGTGCAGCGTAGGTTTACAAGGTTAATTCCTGGGATGGCGGGACAGTCATATGCTGAGAGAATGGAGCAGCTGGGCTTGTACACTCTGGAGTTTAGAAGGATGCGATGGGATCTCATTGAAACATATAAGATTGTTAAGGGGTTGGACACGCTAGAGGCAGGAAACATGTTCCCGATGTTGGGGGAGTCCAGAACCAGGGGGCCACAGTTTAAGAATGTGTAAGCCATTTAGAACGGAGACGAGGAAACACTTTTTCTCACAGAGTTTGGCGAGTGTGGAATTCTCTGCCTCAGGGGGCAGTGGAGGCAGGTTCTCTGGATGCTTTCAAGAGAGAGATAAATAGGGCTCTTAAAGATAGCGGAGTCAGGGGATATGGGGATAAGGCAGGAACGGGGTACTGATTGGGGATGATCAGCCATGATCACATTGAATGGCGGTGCTGGCTCGAAGGGACAAATGGCCTACTCCTGCACCTATTGTCTATTGAAGGAGATGAAGAATTTCTTTAATCAGAGGATGATAAAAATGTGGAATTCTTTGCTACAGAAGGCTATCGAGGCCAAGTTAATAGACATTTTTAAGGTAGGGATATTTAGATTGTAGATTAGTACGGGTATTAAGGGTTATGGGGAGAAGGCAGGAGAATGGGGTTAAGAGGGAGAGATAGATCACCCATGATTGATTGTTGGAACAGAATTGTTGGGCCGAATTCTGCACCTACCACATGAATTTATGAGGTATCAGGCAGTGCTCTTTTTTTTGAGAGTCCACAGGTTTCAGACCACATCGCATGGTCAGAATGGAAGGATGTAATAAAAGATCATCATGAAGACGACACCCTGCCCTGAAAGCGGACGGGATCCTTATTAGAGCATGGATAAATATGTACCTTCAGCATATTTGAAGTGGTCCATCTTAGTTCAACACATATAAATATAATAATCAGAATATGATTTTTTATTATATGCTTTATCTCCAACAATATGTCATAAGTGATAGGGGCAGAATTGGGCCATCAAGTCTACTGCACCATTCAAACATGGCTGATCTATCGCTCCCCCCTAACCCCATTCCCCTGCCTTCTCCCCATAACCCCTGACACCTGTAGATGTCTGGTAGATGTATTGCCCAGATCTAAACGGCCTTTAGAAGGTGATGTTGAGCTGTCATCTTGAACCGCTGTACTGAAGATATTCTTATAAACAACAAGGAAGGAGCAGCTATTTCTATCAGATGCACAAGATTTGAAGGAAATTTAAAAAGGCTCTTCAGAGAAGTTGAGATTGTTTTTTTAGTGCGTCATGGAGGTGATGTCATGTAAAACCACCATAAGAAGTACATGGTTTCATATGCCAAGAGGAACAGAAAGTTGTAGGTTAGATAAAATGGTAGATCTATACGAAAGCATCTTTAAGGCTCAAAGGAAAACTATGAATAGTTATGGCCACAAGAAGGGAAGAATGTTGAGGCAATGGGGAAAGTAAAGAGAAGACTCACTATAACGATTCCTAACAAGAAAAATAAAAGAATGGCGTGAAACGTATGTCTTCTTTTTGTAGCCCAAGAAACGTGAAGATATAATGAAAGGATTTAAGATAGTAAATAGAAACAGACACTTATGGTAATGAGAGATCTACAATGGGGACACAAAGATATAAGGTTAAAGAACAGAGAAAAGAGGCAGTATGTTACAAAACCCCTTTCAATTACTGGAGTTAGTGATCAATGAGGCACCCAAGCTAACTTTTGAGACTTGATCAGATTGATAGTTGGAGGAAAGATGAGTGGAAGGATATTAACAATAATTATTGAGTTGAATGGTCTGTTTGTATGGTCTATATTTTCATGATTCTGTCGTGAAATAATCCTGCTTCAAAGGGAGACACAAAATGCTGGAGTAAGTCAGCAGGACAGGCAACATCTCTGGAGAGAAGGAATGGGTGACGTTTCAGGTCTTGCAGTTTCAGACACCAGTCTGAAGAAGTGTCTCCGCCCGAAACGTCACCCATTCCTTCTTTCCAAAGATGCTGCCTGTCTGGCTGAGTTATTCCAGCATTTTGTTTCTATCTTTGGTTTAAACCAATATCTACCCGTTCCTTCCTACACTGCTTCAAAGGGACATGCACTGGAAAAATCTAACCTCTCAAAAGATATATATGCAGACCAGTGAATTGAACTATATATAACGTGGTAAAACTGTACAAAATATGTTGTAATTTAAATCAAATGTAGAATCACCTCAATTTTGCTTCAAATGTAAACTGTATGTCAATTTTAAAAGTATTAAGTTTATGGTTATAAACAACATGACTTCCAAGAATGGAAAACAATGCAACGCTGGCCTCTGGTTTATGAATCAAAGGTAAAAAGTGGTGGCACGGTGGCGCAGCGGTAGAGTTGCTGCCTTACAGCACCAAATATCCAGATTCGGTCAGTCTGAACAGAATTTGTACCTTCTCCCTGAGATCTGCGTGGGTTTTCTCCAGGTGCTCCGGTTTCCTCTCAGACTCCCAACGACTACAGGTTTGTAGGTTAATTGGCTTGGTATAATTGTAAATTGTCCCTAGTGTGATAGCGCAAGTGTTCGAGGATCTCTGGTTAGTGCAGACTCGGTGGGTCGAAGTGCCTGTTTCCGCACTGTATCTCTTCACTAAATAATAAGGAGAAGTTTGGAGGGATATGAGCGAGGTGTGAGCAAATGGGTGCAGCTTAAATGGGGCAGCTTGATGGGCATGGATGCGTTGGGCAAACAGCCTGTGTTCATGCTATATGACTCCACAATTCTCCAAACCTCTATCTGTGTGTTCATGGGCAGATAGTTTAAGCCTAGGAATTCTGTGAAAAGGACATAAATAGCCACTAATGCCTCTATCCACAACATTGCTGCTGGGTGTGCTTTGTGCTAAAAGATCAGAAATTATTAGATCCATGTAGAAATTATACTGCTACATTTTTCCTTTTATTCAAGTTGCCTTCTGAGAATGAGTGATATTTTCTGGGGCTGCTGCCCCGTTATCTCTTACACTAATAAATGGTGTGCCAGGTAAACAGATGTAATCACTGCAGGCATGAAAACCAGTGAATTTCCATTGTCAGTTTGATCCCCATAACCATAGCTCGTCCTGCACGAATTCTTAACCTGGTCATATGGAATGGGCTCATCATCTCCTGGCGTGAATTTTTTAACCTAGAAAAGGAACATAAATAATATATTTTAACTCCTCCAGTCTATTAACACGTAGACCTTCATTTGTTCCAAGAAGGGGCCCAACCCGGGTGACTATTTGTGTGCTAACCGCAAACGCAGATCGACATACTCATATTACAATCGCTCCACACTCTTAAGTATTTATTCCTACAGCAATATTCCTTACTTTAATGATCTTCTTACCCTTGGACTATCCTTGATTGGACTTTGCTGGCTTTACCTTGCACTAAACGTTATGTCTTTATCAGGTATCTATACACAGTAAATGGATCGATTGTAATCATGTGTTGTCTTTCTCCTGACTAGTTAGGACACAACCAAAGCTTTTCACTGTACTTCAGTACATGTGACAATTAACAAAATGAACTAACATCTTGCAGAAAGTTCAACCTAAAATACTAATAGAAAAACATTTTCAAATTGTAGTTTCTGAATAATTCAATGTTTTTTAAATGTGTTAATTCATAGAATTTTGTCAATACTGGTATTTATGATCCATTCCTCATTGGTTCTGAACTGAGAAGGCACTTAAAAATCAACCACATTCATGGAATTCAGTCTGAATAAAGATCTCAATCCAAACCGTCACCCATTCCTTCTCTCTAGAGATGCTGCCTGTCCCGCTGAGCTACTCCAGCATTGTGTGTTCATCTAACCACATTAAAGGGTTGCACATCACCTACCATTAAATTAACTGTGCACCTATATTAGTTTTTAAATTGTATAAACATTAGATTCACATTCAAGTTAGTTTCTTGTTATATATACACCAGGTGCAATGAAATTTCTTGTTTAACAAATCAAGGACCTTCAGCTTTGTTAATCATTTTAATTTGATATTCCCGAGTTACAGATGGGACTCATCGCAATTGTCATGATTTTTTAAAGGATATATTGACTTTCTGACGTTGAGATAAGCTTTGTATAACACTTTAGTGGACCTAATTTAGTGGAAATAATCTTGGTTCTGATATCAATTGAACTTTACCACCATCTGTGAAGGATCTATGACATCCAGTAATGGGGCAATACACCAGCCAGATAGTTGGGGAATTCTCAGAAACACAAAGCAGAAATCAAAGTGCAATTCACATGTACAGAAAGTGCCATAAAGACTAGCGCATATCTATGAGATTACAAAACAAGGCTTGAATATCATTCAACAAAATTTAAAACAGACGTTAACACAATATTTGTATTATTGAGAGACCATAATTGTAAAATCGTTGTTCAAAATGTAAGTTGTTAATCAACAATAATCAAGATATAGGGCCACCATTAACAATAACTAAAGTCTGAAGAAGGGCCTCGACCCATTCCTCACCAAAGATGCTGCCTGTCCCCTGAGCTTCTCCAGCATTTTATGTCTGCTGCTAATGTAGCAACACAGATGAGAAGTGTGGGATATGATTAACATCACAAAGGCTGGTGGGTGTATGGAACAAGCTGCCAAAGGCCTGTGAGAACACTAAAGTAATTCATAGTCAGAATATAGAGGCCTATTTATACATTAATTCTACTATTGAAATTGAGACAATAATTTTCATCCAATTACGTTCCATCTTAGCTCTCTCACCCTGCCGAGAACTCACCCCTTGGCCACGTGTTCGGTTCAACAAAATTCCTCCTGATTGTCTCTGCACCCATCCTCTCCCCCTCACATGTGAACCTGACCCCTCACCGTGACCTGTGATCCCTGACCCCTCCTCATAGTCAATGATCCCCAACCCGTTCACTGTGAATTGGGAATCCTGACCTTTCACCAGCAATGTTGGGTCAAGGAAAAAGTATTCACGTCGCGGCCCTGTTTCCACCAATCTTTCCACCACCACGCACAAGAAGCGACAAGGCAGAACGAATACTGTAGAAGTCAAGCTTCCGAAGCAGTCTGTGGTGTGGGATGACATCAAATGCTTTAGAAAAGTCCAGTACAACTAAATCCATGATGACGTTACTGTCAAGGTACTTGGGCAGGTCATTTGTTGTCAGGATAAGCTGAGACTCGCATGATCTATGCCTCCTAAACCTCCAAACTTCAAACTTTGGTTCATCTCCAAACCCCTTTAGACACCTGTACTCCCCTCAAAACCCCTGTAAAACCCCTCTAGACCTCTCTAAAGCACTGTAAACCCCTGTAAATATTTGTAAACCACTCCAAACACCTGTAAACGCCTCTAAACACCTGTAAACACATGCACTCCCCTCTAAACCCCCTGTAAACACGTTTAGACACCCCTAGACCCGTCTAAACCCCCGTAAACACCTCTAACCCCCCTCCAAACTCCTGTAACCCCCTGTAAACCGCTCTAAACCCCTGTAAACCCATCTAGTCCTCTGTAAACACCTGTAAACCTCTCTAAACCTCTCTAAACACCTGTAAACCACTAAACACCTGAAACCCCTCTACACCCCTGTTAACCCCTCAACCCCTCTAAATCCCTCCATACCCGTGTAAACCACTGTAAACCCGCTGTTAACGCATCTAAACCCCCCTAAACTCCCTGTAAACCCCTCTAAACACATGTAAACCCCCTGTAAACACCTGTAAACCCCCTGCAAACCCCTCCAAACCAGTGTAATCATCTCCAAACCCCTTTAGACACCTGTACTCACCTCTAAACGCCTGTAAAACCCCTCTGGACCCCTCTAAACCACTGTAAACCCCTGTATACCACTGTGAACCTATCAAAACCCCCGTAAATCTATCTAAAACCCTCTAATCCCCTCAAATCCCCTGTAAACCTTAACCCCCTGTAAACCGCTCTAAACCCCTGTAAACCCCTCTAAACATCTGTAAACACCCGTAAACACATGTACTCCCCTCTACACCCCTGTAAACCCCTCAACCCCTGTAAATCCCTCCATACCCGTGTAAACCCCTGCAAACCCCTGCAAACCCCTTGTTAATGCATCTAAACCCCTAAACTCCCTGTGCTCCCCTCTAAACTCCATATAAACCCAATGTAAACCAGTGTAAACACCTGTAAACGCCATGAAAACCCCTCCAAACCTGTGTAATTATCTACAAACCCCTTTAAACACCTGTACTCCCCTCTAAACCCATGTAAAACCCCTCTAGACCCCTCTAAACCACTGTAAACCCCTCTGTACCACTGTGAACCTATCAAAACCCCGGAAATCTATCAAAAACCCTCTAAACCCGTCTAATCCCCTGTAAACGCGTTAACCCCCTGTAAACCGCTCTAAACCCCTGTAAACTCTTCTAAACAGCTGTTAACACCTGTAAATACATGTACGCCCCTCTAAACCCCCTGTAAACACTTCTACACACCCCTAGACCCCTCTACACCCCTGTAAACATGTCTAAACCCCCTCCAAACTCCTGTAATCCCCTCTAAGCACCTCTAAAACCTTCTAAAATCCCGTGGATTTTGAAGCAACCGCAACAAAGAGAAGCAGGAGAAAGCACTGATTGGCTCTAGCCCAAGTGGGAGGAGAGTTCTCAGTGAGTCAGAGGGGGAAAAGCAGTTGAAAAGGAGAGACAAAGCACAGGCAGACTTTACTCAGTCTTCCCGTGGATTTTGAAGCAACAGCAACAAAGAGAAGCAGGAGAAAGCACTGATTGGCTCTAGCCCAAGTGGGAGGAGAGTTCTCAGTGAGTCAGAGGGGGAAAAGCAGTTCCTCAAAACTGAGGAATTTGGTTTGTAAATTAGGCAATTGAACAGTCAATATAAGCAAGGCAGCTCTTGGGGAGCGGCAGTGAGGGAAGTGCCCTGTGAGTAAAGTGCGAGTCTTTGGCTCGAGAGTCTTCGGAGAGGAGGCTGCGCAAAACACTGGATAGGGAGAGACCGAGGCAAAAGAAGGAGATGTCAAGCAAGCTGATGCAGTGTGATGCTTGCAGTATGTGGGAGGTCAAGGACACTGCTGGTGCCTCTGGATGCTACAAATGTGAGAAGTGCATCCAGGTACAGCTCCTGAAGGACTGTGTTGGGGAACTGGAGAAACAAGTGGATGACCTCAGGTTCATCCGAGAAACTGAGTCGTTCCTCGACAAGTCCTTCAGTGAGATTGTTACACCCAAGGCACTAGAAGAGAGAAGGTGGGTGACGGTGAGAAAGGGAGGAAAACATGGAATGCAAAGGTCCCCGGGTGTTGTACCTCTTGTGAACAGGTTCACCCACGTGGAAGCTGCCGGGACAGAAGAAGGTATCTCACTGAGCGGCGGACTGGCTTGCAAAACAAAAAGGGCTGATGAGCCAAAACCAAAGAGGCCAAAGTCGGGCAACGCCATTGTAGTTGGAGACTCCATTGTGAGAGATACGGACAGGGGTTTTTGCGGCAACAGACGGGATTCCAGGATGGTGTGCTGCCTTCCTGGTGCCAGGATCCAGGATGTTACGGACAGAGTGCAGACAATCCTCAAGGGTGAAGGTGAACAGCCGGAAGTGGTCGTGCATGTTGGCACAAATGATGTTGGAAAGAAGGGGATGAATATTTTGCAGCGGGACTTCAGAGAGCTTGGAAAAATGCTGAAAAGCAGGACTTCCAGGGTTGTTATCTCCGGTTTGCTTCCAGTTCCTCGTGCTGGCGAGAGCAGGAAAGGGACGGATTGCATCTTAACAGGTGGGGGAACCAGCATTCTAGCCGGCAGGTTTGCCACTGCTACACGGATGGTTTTAAACTGAATAAGGGGGGTGGGGTGTCAAATGGGATAATCGAGAACGGAGTTAAAGGGAAAGAGAGTAAAGGGATGGTTAATGACCCCAGAATTAACGGGAAAGAAAGATCACAAAGGGATAGGAGAGTATGGCCAAGTGTAATAGGGATCGATGTGAAAGGGGCCACTAGTCAACATAATTGTATAAGGAGTAAGAGTGTTGTAAAAACAAGCCTGAAGGCTTTGTGTCTCAATGCGAGGAGCATTCGTAATAAGGTGGATGAGTTGAAGGTGCAGATAGCGATTAATGACTATGCTATAGTTGGGATCACGGAGACATGGCTCCAGGATGACCAAGGTTGGGAGCTGAACATCCAGGGATATTCAATATTGAGGAGGGATAGACGAAAAGGAAAAGGAGGTGGGGTAGCGTTGCTGGTGAGAGAGGAGATTAATGCAATAGAAAGGAAGGACATTAGCGTGGAGGATGTGGAATCGATATGGGTAGAGCTGCGAAACTCAAAGGGGCAGAAAACGCTAGTGGGAGCTGTGTACAGGCCACCTAACAGTAGTATTGGAGTTGGGGATGGCATCAAACAGGAAATTAGAAATGCGTGCAACAAGGGTAACACGGTTATAATGGGTGACTTCAATCTGCATGTAGATTGGGTGAATCAAATTGGCAGGGGTGCTGAAGAAGAGGATTTCCTGGAATGTATGCGGGATAGTTTTCTCAACCAACATGTGGAGGAACCAACGAGAGAGCAGGCTATTCTAGACTGGGTATTGAGTAATGAGGAAGGGTTAGTTAGCAGTCTTGTTGTGCGTGGCCCCTTGGGCAAGAGTGACCATAATATGGTTGAGTTCTTCATTAGGATGGAGAGTGACAAAATTAAGTCAGAAACAAGGGTTCTGAACTTGAACAAAGGTAACTTTGAAGGTATGAGATGTGAATTGGCCAAGATAGACTGGCAGGTGATTCTTAAAGGGTTGACAGTGGATGTGCAATGGAAGGTATTTAAAGACTGCATGGATGAAGTTCAAAAGTTGTTCATACCAGTTTGGCAAAAGAATAAATCGGGGAAGGTGGTGCATCCATGGATAACAAGGGAAATCAGGGATAGTATAAAAACAAAAGATGAGGCATACAAATTTGCCAGAAAAAGCAGCCTACCGGAGGACTGGGAGAAATTCAGAATCCAGCAGAGGAGGACAAAGGGCTTAATTAGGAAAGGGAAAATAGATTATGAAAGGAAACTGGCAGGGAACATAAAAACTGACTGCAAAAGTTTTTATAGGTATGTGAAGAGAAAGAGACTAGTTAAAACAAATGTTGGTCCCTTGCAGTCAGAAACAGGTGAATTGATCATGGGGAACAAGGACATAGCAGACCAATTGAATAACTACTTTGGTTCTGTCTTCACTAAGGAGGACATAAATAATCTGCCGGAAATAGCAGTGGAACGGGGGTCAAATAAGATGGAGGAACTGAGTGAAATCCAGGTTAGCCGGGAGGTGGTGTTGGGTAAATTGAACGGATTGAAGGCCGATAAATCCCCAGGGCCAGATAGTCTGCATCCCAGAGTACTCAAGGAGGTAGCCACAGAAATAGTGGATGCATTAGTGATAATTTTTCAAAATTCCTTAGATTCTGGAGTAGTTCCTGAGGATTGGAGGGTAGCTAATGTAACCCCACTTTTTAAAAAAGGAGGGAGAGAGAAAGCGGGGAATTACAGACCAGTTAGTCTAACATCGGTAGTGGGGAAACTGCTAGAGTCAGTTATTAAAGATGGGATAGCAGCGCATTTGGAAAGTGGTGAAATCATTGGACAAAGTCAGCATGGATTTACGAAAGGTAAATCATGTCTGACAAATCTGATAGAATTTTTTGAGGATGTAACTAGTAGAGTGGATAAGGGAGAACCAGTGGGATGTGTTATATCTAGACTTTCAGAAGGCTTTCGACAAGGTCCCGCATAAGAGATTAGCATACAAACTTAAAGCACACGGTATTGGGGGTTCAGTATTGATGTGGATAGAGAACTGGCTAGCAGACAGGAGGCAAAGGGTAGGAGTAAACGGGTCCTTTTCAGAATGGCAGGCAGTGACTAGTGGGGTGCCGCAAGGCTCAATGCTGGGACCCCAGCTATTTACAATATATATTAATGATTTGGACGAGGGAATTCAATGCAACATCTCCAAATTTGCAGATGACACCAAGCTGGGGGGTATAGTTAGGTGTGAGGAGGATGCTTGGAGGCTGCAGGGTGATTTGGATAAGCTGAGTGAATGGGCAGATGCAGTATAATGTGGATAAATGTGAGGTTATCCACTTTGGTGGCAAAAACATGAGGGTAGACTATTATCTGAATGGTGGCAGATTAAGAAAGGGGGAGAAGCAACGAGACCTGGGTGTCATGGTACACCAGTCATTGAAAGTAGGCATGCAGATGCAGCAGGCAGTGAAGAAAGCAAATGGTATGTTGGTATTCATAGCGAAAGGATTTGAGTATAGGAGCAGGGAGGTTCTACTGCAGTTGTACAGGGTTTTTGGTGAGGCCACACCTGGAGTATTGAGTACAGTTTTGGTCTCCAAATCTGAGGAAAGACATCCTTGCCATAGAGGGGGTACAGAGAAGATTCACCAGACTGATTCCTGGGATGTCAGGACTTTCATATGAGGAAAGATTGGATAGACTCGGCTTGTACTCGCTGGAATTTAGAAGATTGAGGGGGGATCTTATAGAAACTTACAAAATTCTTAAGGGGTTGGACAAGCTAGATGCTGGAAGATTGTTCCCGATGTTGGGGGAGTCCAGAACAAGGGGTCACAGTCTAAGGATAAGGGGGAATTCCTTTAGGACCGAAATGAGGAAAACATTCTTTACACAGAGAGTGGTGAGTCTCTGGAATTCTCTGCCACAGAAGGTAGTTGAGGCCAGTTCATTGGCTATATTTAAGAGGGCGTTAGATGTGGCACTTGTGGCTAAAGGGATCAGGGGGTATGGAGAGAAGGCAGGTACGGGATACTGAGTTGGATGATCAGCCATGATCACATTGAATGGCGGTGCAGGCTCGAAGGGCCGAATGGCCTACTCCTGCACCTATTTTCTATGTTTCTATGTTTCTATTATATGCAGATGCCGAGAAGTGTGTTTAGCTCTGGCTGAGCAACTTCTAATCTTGTGTGTGGACTCGATAAGAAGAAGACCGTCAATGTGAACCGCGGCCCCTTTCCATAGTCTGTAAATCTAATCCTTCCCCAATGTTAGTGAACACTGACCCATGCCTATAGCCAGTGAACACTTCTTCAGACGGAATAAGGGTCTCGACCCAAAACATCACCCATTTCTTCTCTCCAGAGATGCTGCCTGTCCCCCCGAGTTACATTTTGTGTCTATCTTCGGTTTAAACCAGCATCTATTGAATGGCGGTGCTGGCTCGAAGGGCCGAAAGGCCTAATCTTGCACCTATTTTCTATGTTTCTATCTGCACTTCCTTCCAACACATACCCTGTCCCCTGAACTTCCTTTCAAGTGCTTCCGTACCGACTTCCCACCTCTCACCTGCCTCACTCATGCATTGGAACCCGTCCACCTGCTAATCTTCTTAAAGAAGGAACTGCAGATGCTGGAAAATCGAGGGTAACACAAAATGCTGGAGAAACTCAGCGGGTGCAGCAGCATCTATTGAGCAAAGGAGATAGGTAACGTTTCGGACCAAAATCCTTCTTCAGACTGATAGGGGGTGGGGGGAGGCGGGGGGAAGAAAGGAAAAAGGAGGAGCCCAAGGGCTGAGGGAGAGGTGGGAAGGGGAGGACAACAGAATTGAGAGAATTCAATGTTCAAGCCCAGAGGATGCAGACTCCCCAAGTGGAATATGAGGTGCTGTTCCTCCAATTTGCGGTGTTGCTCACTCTGGCCATGGAGGAGGCCCAGGACAGAGAGGTCAGATACGGAATGGGAGGGGGAGTTGAAGTGCTGAGCCACTGGGAGGTTGGGTTGGTTATTGCGGACTGAGCGGAGGTGTTCGGCGAAACGATCGCCAAGCCTCCGTTTGGTCTCACCGATATAGATCAGCTGACATCCAGAGCAGCGGATGCAATAGATGAATTTGGAGGAGGTGCAGGTGAACCTCTGTCGGACCTGGAAGGACTGCTTGGGTCCTTGAAAGGTGTGGACGAGGGAAGAACACGCGGATCTGTGTATTCTGGCACAGACGTAGACTGTTTATTAATTGACTATTGAATGCTTTTCCAAAGTGTAATACATTGTTTAGAAAGAATAGCGAAGGATGTGGTGCTGGTCAGCCAAATGGGGCTCTTATTGCACAAATTTTCACCATAAGAAATAACTTGAATAAATTAACTCCATCCTTGGACTGATCCAAAAATATGTATCTGTATATATATTATGTACACACGTGCACTCTGAACTTGTGCCAGAAGCATTTGTAAGGGAAGGGGTAAAATTGTGCAATGTGTCATTACCGAAAACACATGAGCAAAGTTAAAAACCTGTGAACTGTAAAGAGATAATCAAACTGATATTATCAGTTGGTACACCTCACAATCTGATGTGACGTATCTGCACATTTGCAAACGTTAGTTGCAAGATGAACACATAAATCTGAAAAAAGCTAACGTCTGAATCATTATAGGCAGAGATAGAGAGATTCTTGCTTAGTTTAGTTTAGTTCAGAGATACAGCGAGAAAACAGGCCCTTTGGCCCACTGAGTCCGCACCAACCAACGATCCCCGCACATTAACCACTATCCTAAACACACCAGGAACAATTTACACTTATTCCAAGCCAATTAACCTACAAACCTGTACGTCTTCGGAATGTGGGAAGAAACAGAAGATCTCAGAGAAAGCCCGCACGGTCACGGGGAGAACGTGCAAACTCCGTACCGACAGCACCCGTAGTAGCATTCGAACCCGGGTCTCCGGCACTGCAAGCGCTGTAAGGCAGCAACTCTGTAAGGCACTGCGCCACCGTGCCGTCCTTAGTACGGGTGTCAGGGGTTATGGGGAGAAGGCAGGAGAATGGGGTTAGGTGGGAGAGATAGATCAGCCACCATAGAATGGCGGAGTAGACGTGATGGGCCGAATGGCCTAATTCTGCTCATATCATTCATGACACGAAAAGAAGTAAGCAGTCGGAGACCAAATAATTGGGGCAATTGAATGAGTGTGTGTGTCACAGGGATTTATGGAAAGAGTGAGTGGCCAAGTGAGAAGGTACCCGTCTCGTACATGACCCCGTCTCAAAGGTGCCTTGTGAAGATGGACATAATGAACAAGTTTTGGGTCAAAGGGTGATGGCAAGAGGGTTCAAAGTAAATGAAAACTAAATAAATGAGAAGACCATAGGAAAACCAGCAAGAGGTGGATAAGGTAAACTACCTGAATCTTTCCCCAAATTTGGACGATTGCAGTCTTTCTGTCCAACATCAGGATTTTAACATGTAAATAACAACTTTAATGGTGTTTGGTCGATCCTCTGCAAATAGTACAGAGGTTGCGACATAATGTTACGGTTTTCAAAGGTTTTGGTTGCCACACCATAGGAAGGATGTGATTAAGCTGGAGAAGGTGCAGAAAATATTTCCCTATATGTTGACACATAAGACTACGGATGCTGGAGTCATCAGCAAAAAAAAAGTGCTGTAACTCAGCAGGTCAGGCTGCATCTGTGGAGGGAAATGGACAGGCAACATTTCAGGACAGGACCCTTTTTCAGACTGATCAATCTGAAGGGTCCCAACCATAGCCATCGTGGTCCATTCCCTCCACCGATGCTGCCTAACCCACTGAGTCCCTGCGAGGATCTTGTCAGGACTAGAGGGCTTCAGTTATTTGGAGAGTCTGGATAGGTTGGAATTGCTTTCCCTGGCGTAACGGAGGCTGAGAGTTTTGTAAAACCATGAGGGGTATAGATAAGGTGGATGGTCACTGTCCTTGTTACCCCAGGGTTGAGAAGATTAAAGTTCAAGAATATTAAGAGGTGGAAAGTCTTAGAGGGGCACAGAGAGTAGTGGTTAAGCGGAACGAGCTGCCAGAGGAAGTGGTAGAGGTTCGTACAATGACAGTGTTTAAAAGGTATTTAAACAGGTTCATAGATGGGAAAGGTTTAGAAGGAGTAGGTTAAATAAAACAGACAAATGGGACTAGCTTAGGACGGCATCTTGATTGGCAAAGATTAGTTGAGCCAAAAAGTCTGATTCCTCGCCATACAATTTTCAGATTCTATGACCTCAGCTTTAATTGAATAAACTTGCAGTATTTCCCATCAGTCTTCACAATCGCATGGAATCTTTCATTTCAGATATTTCCAAAGTTTCAACTCGGAACTATGGAATCAGCATGGGCCTTTCTGCTATTCGTTCCTGCATGATGTTTCTCCTTGCGACCTCTGACCTGACGACTTGGTCTACAACTTCAATTTTTTTCATTGTGTGAACACAGAATGTGACACTTCCTGTTCTACTGCTGTTTTGAACAAATCTATCTGTTCTAACTGAGAAGATGTTTTCAGTGAGATTGTGGGAGAGATTTACCACTCACCTCAGATTCATAGACTCATACAGCACACCCATGTCCATCGACCCAGCTTGTCCAGGCCACCCAATGTCCCATCTATGCTAACCCCACCTGTCATGTTTGCCAATATCACTCTGATCCTTTCCTATCCATGTACCTGTCTAAATGTATTTTAAATGTTATATAGTTTCTGCCTCAACCATCTCATCTGGCAGCTCATTCTATATACCCATCATCCTCTGTTATGAATCCATATTTCATCATATTTAGCCATATTTAATCATTTAGCCATTCTTTAGTGTGAGGGGAGTTAATCTGTGGCACTCATTGCCAGTGGGCTGTGGAGGCCAAGTCAGTGGATATTTTTAAGGCAGAGATAGACAAATTCTTAATTGGAACAGGTGTCATGGGTTATGGGGAGAAGGCAGGAATATGGGATTAGGAGGCCATGATTCAATAGCGATGGGCTGAATGGACTAATTCTACATATGACATATGAAAATATACCCACCGCCCTCTGAACTGAAAACTGAACTGAAATGATCATAAATCTCAATTTATAATAACTTTGTCAAAGATGGCTATAAAAACAATTGCAAAGTTTCTAAATTTACAGTTGTAGTTTTATGTGGAAGTTAGCATAACCAACAGGAGAAACCTAATGTTCAGTTGCAGCTGGCTAACTTGAAGCTATTTTAAGGAACTGCTGATGCTGGTTTCCAAAAATTGACACAAAGTGCTGGACTAACTCAACGGGTCAGGCAGCATTTCTGAAGAACATGGATAGATGACATTTGGGTCGGGAGCCTTCTTAAGATAAGTTGTAGGTGTGTGTGTGTGTGTGGGGGGGGGGGGGAACTGGAAGAAAGTTGGAAGCTAAGAGGGGAAGGACAAAGCCTGACGGATAATAGGTTGATACATACATAATGCTGTAGTAACTCAGCGGGGCATGCAGCATCTCTGGATAGAAGGAATGGGTGACATTTTGGGTTAAGATCATTTCTTCCAACACAATAGGTTGTTACAGGTGAGTAGAGTGTTTTTGATAGACAGATGTTTGGTCAAAGGCCTGCAGAACTCCCAAGTGAGAACAGAGGTCCACCTGCACCTCATCTAGCCTCATCCATTGTATCAGGTGTTCCTAATGTGGCCTCCTGTACATCGCCAATACCAAGTGACCACTTGGTACCAGTTTCTCTACAGACTTGAACTCAGTTCACCAAGGCCTGCTGGATCACCCTGTTACTAACCATTTTACCTCCTCTTCCTATTCTCATACTTACCTTTCTGTCCTGGGGCTCCAACATTGCAAGCGTGAGGCCACAAACGCGCGTCAAGAACAACTGTTCATATTTTGTTTGGCTAGCTTACAACCCAATAGTATGAACATTGAATTTTCTAAGTTAAGGTTACTATATAACCCACTCCCTCTCCCTTCTTGCCCCACATTCCCCCCTCCCATTCTTCACTGCCCCCCCCCTTCTCCCCAATGCCCCACCTGGGCTCGCACTAATTTCTACCCTCCCCCTCCCCTTCCGCCGACTAACATTCCTCTAACTCCACAACTCTTCAATCCTTTTATCTCACACCTTCTGCCTTTTCATCTCTGGCCTTTGTCCAACCATCTCGCTATCACAACCTGTATCACTAGGTTTTGTCCTGCCAATTCTCTCTTCCAGCTTTCTTCTCCCCACCCCCACAATCTGTCTGCAGAAGGGTCTCGGACCAAAAAGACACCCATCCATGGTCTCAAGAGATGCGGCCCGGCTGAAAGACTCCAGCACTTTGTGTTGCTATTGTAAAGATATCTTACTCAGACAACGAGCCAGGTAATCGCTTTCCCAGCTAATCCTTACATTTTGTACTTGCTCAAAGACTCTGAGAAAGTTTTCTCCAAGGGCTGCTTTTACTTCTACGTCAGTCCACTTTCTCCGCAGTAGTTCAGCTACTAAATCAGGATAGTAGGACACATCATCCAAACCTGTAGGAACTCTTGAAAGAGAAAAAATGGAAACTGTAAGTTGTCTGTTTGATGACGAGATTATTCAAATGCTTCCCCCCAATTGTCCATAAGCAAAACAGTATAATATCACAAGAATCTTTACAGGGCAGGAGGCTATTCAGCCCATCTAGTTTTTACTATCTTGAGAAAATAATTCCTAGAGTAATACAGCATGGAAAAAGGCCCTTCTGCCAACTTGCCCACACCGGCCAACATGTCCCAGCTACACTAGTCCCACTTGCCCTCATTTGGCCTACATCCCTCCAAACCTGCCTAATCCATGTACCTGCTAAACTGTTTCTTAAACATTGGGATAGTCCCTGCCTCAACTACTTTCTCTGGCTGCTCGTTCCATACACCCACCACCCTTTTGTGTGAAAAAGTTACCCCTCAGATTACTATTAAATATTTCCCCATCACCTTAAACCTATGTCCTCTGGTCCTCGATTCATCTCCTCTGAGCAAGAGACTCTGTGCATCTACCAAACCTATTCCTCTCATTACTTTATACACCTCTATAAGATCATATACACCTCTATAAGATGAATATCTGGTTTATTTACATAATCCATCCCCACAGGCCTCCATTATTACCAAGAGAATATCATCAGGATCTAGAGGTCATTCTGTTTCCTACATCACTCACAGGAACACCTTGGAAAGCAGATAAGAATTTGTCACAGTTTACTGCCTCCTACAGTAAAATCCTCTGCACATGGATTTTGTCAAAGACCTTGCCAAAGCCAATTCAGGAGGAGCAGGTGGAGAGATAGTCAGACCATGAAGATCTCGGTAGAAGGTAATGAAAGGATAATCTCTCTGGATGCATTGTAGGAACCATTTCAATTGCCCAGAGGTTCTTGAGAATTCACTCCACAGGTTAGGGAGGTAATATGTGAATTAGGCACACCAATTTCCTTTGATGTCCAATTGCCAAGGTCATGGGTGAGGAGACGAAATGTGTAGGAAGGAACTGCAGATGCTGGTTTACACCGAAGACAGAAACAAAATGCTGGAGTAACTCAGCGGGACAGGCAGCATCTCTGGATAGAAGGAATGGGTGATGTTTCAGGTGGAGACCCTTCTTCAGACTGTCTATCAGGGGTGAGTAGTTCTTATCTACGTTTCATCTGCCTAAAGGTCATCTGCAATCAGTTCAGGAGGCATTAACCCTCACCTACTATAACACCAAGAGCAAGTTTGCAGAAACCTGCCCATGATTTGCTTGGCATCAGTGTTTCCTTGTCTCCTATGCAAACAGAACAGGATTTAATGCCTTTATCTCAGGAATATTTTGCACCGTAATGACAGAAAAAAAAAAATAGGAGCACACCACTCGGTCCCTTATTGACTTTATACTTCCGAGATACAGCACAGAAACAGGCCCTTTGGATTAGCACTATCCTACACACTAGAAACAAATTACAAAATTACCTGAAGCGAATTAACCTACAAACCTGTACGTTTTTGGAGTGTGGGAGAAAATCGGAGCACCTGGAGAAATACCGCGCGGTCACACGGAGAATGTATAAACTCCGTACAGACAACACATGTAGTCAGGTTCGAAACCGGGTCTCTGGCGCTGTAAGGCATCAACTCTACCGCTACTGCGCCCTGTTGGAGCCGGCCGGTGCTTGCAACATGTTTGTGGAGCCGGCCGGTGCTTGCAACACGGCTGAGGAGCGCTGGAAATGTGGCACTCTCTCCGGAACTGCTTGGGAAGCTATCATAAGGTCATCAGTGATAGGAGCAGAATTAGGCCATTCGGCTAATCATAGAAACATAGAAATTAGGTGCAGGAGTAGGCCATTTTGGCCCTTCGAGCCTGCACTGCCATTCAATATGATCATGGCTGATCATCCAACTCAGTATCCCGTACCTGCCTTCTCTCCATACCCTCTGATCCCCTTAGCCACAAGGGCCACATCTAACTCCCTCTTAAATATAGCCAATGAACTGGCCTCAACTACCCTCTGTGGCAGAGAGTTCCAGAGACTCACCACTCTCTGTGTGAAAAAAGTCCTTCTCATCTCGGTCCTAAAGGATTTCCCCCTTATCCTTAAGCTGTGACCCCTTGTCCTGGACCACCCCAACATCGGGAACAATCTTCCTACATCTAGCCTGTCCAACCCCTTAAGAATCTTGTAAGTTTCTATAAGATCCCCTCTCAATCTCCTAAATTCTAGTGAGTATAAACCAAGTCTATGCAGTCTTTGTTCATAAGACAGTCCCAATCAAGTCTACTCCGCTTTTCAATCGTGGCAAATCTATCACTCGCTCCTAACCCCATTCTCCTGACTCTTCCCCAAAACCCCTGAAAACCGTACTAATCAAGAATCTATCTATCTCCGCCTTAAAAGTATCCATTGACTAGGCCTCCTCCAGTTTTCTGTGGCAAAGAATTCCACAGATTCACCACCCTCCGTCTAAAGAAGTTCCTCCTCATCTCCTTCTTAAAGGAACGTTCTTTAATTCTGAGACTATGATCTCTGGTCCTAGACTCTCCCACTAGTGGAAACATTCTCTCCACATCCACTCTATCCAAGTCTTTCATTATTCAGTAAGTTGCTGCTCTGCAGGGAGAGGACAGAATGTTCAAACATCACAACAACGAAGGAAACTCAGGAGATGAACGGACGGCATATCAGCTGTAACTCCCCACCTTCACGTTCAAGAACAGCTTCTTGCCAGCAACCATCGGACTGCTGAACTCCGCACGCTAACATCAACCCTACGTCAGACACTGTGATCTACTATGCTCTTAGTTTTGATTGCACAACATACTTTGGTTTTTGTCTAGTTAGCGAATATTACTGATTATTAAGTTATTGTGTTCCTGATTATTATACATTCATTTAATATAGTTAGTTTAGTTTAGATTAGTTTCGAGATACAGTATGGAAACAGGGTCTTCAGCCCACTGCGTCTACACCGATCAGTGATCCTTGCATCTCTGCTATCCTATGAGGGACAATTCACACTTATACCAAGTCAATTAACCTACAAACCTGTACGTCATTGGAGTGTGGGAGGAAGCCGATGATCTCGGAGAAAACCCACGCGGTCACAGGGAGAACTTGGTGCAAATGTTGACCAATTTCCCTCCTGGGATAAATAAAGTTATATCGTAATGTATCGGAAATTGACTCTAGTGTGTATAGTGTTAATCTGCGGGTCGCTGGTCGGTACGGACTCGGTGGGCCGAAGGGCCTGTTTCCACGCTGTACCGCTAAACTAAAACTAAACAGTGAAGAGTGCCTCCAAGGATTGGAACCTTGGTGTGGGAATGGGCGGTAGATGTTCTGAATCATTGCGAGTGCCCGAGGCTGTGTCAATGCAGCCACATAACATAGCCTCGGGCACTCCAAACATAGCTACGCATTCAGTTGGGTAATTGTTGATCCTCATATCCTGGCTCGTTCAACATGAATAGACATGGGAATACATTACTACTTAGGAGTCATTTAATTTCTTGACAAATAGTCTTTGAATAAAATGTTAAAAAACACTGTGGTGTGAAATAATCTGAGGAAAGTGTAAAAATGTTATTAAAGAGTCTCAGTGAGGGATCTCAACCTACTGCATTTTTATCCTCTATGCATTTCAGTTCTTTAGTCTGTTATTTTCTGGTCTCTGTACAAATCTCACAACACTTAACATTCTATTTAAAAAAAAACTAAGACATGACTCTTCTTGAAGTAGACTAGCCAAGATTTCCTCTGTGGTTTTATACACAACTGTGCAGATCTCTTTTGGACAAGGTTTAGTTTTCAAGCAGCTATTAAACAATTCTGCATTGTTTCTCCAAGGGTACAGGAATAGATATCTCATAAGTTCAGAAGTAAAAGGAGCAGAATTAGGCCGTTCAGCCCATCAAGTCTACTCTGCCATTGCCATGCGCTCTGAACCTCAAGGACCTGTCCCACTTACTCAATTTTTTTGGCGATTTGCCGACACCCGTCATAGTCGTAGCAGGTCGCCGAAAATTTTCAACATGTTGAAAATCCAGCGGCGACCAGAAAAAGGTACGACTCTTTGGGCGACTATGCACGACCATACAGGTGTCATAGAGGCGACATGTCACGGGGAGACTCCTGTATGGTTGTGAGTAGTTGCCCGAAAAAATCGCGTAAGTGGGACAGGGCCTTCATTCTCCTGCCTACTCCCCATAACCCCTGACAACCGTACTAATCATAGTTAATGCAAATGAATTATAGGTTTGTGCAAATGATAGATATAGAATATTACCTGGGCACGCCATCATAATCTCCACCAAATCCCACAGACTGATAACCAGCAACTTTTTTGATGTGGTCAAAATGATCTACGGAATGATTTGAAAACATAATTTCAAACAAACGCTTAAGTTTCATTGCACAGTTTTACAATATTTAATGTACTACAGTAAATAGTTTCCTGACATTGTGGAGGGGAATTTGGACACTGTCTGGGAATATAGATTTACAATGTTACACTTAGTTGGTGGCTGCAGAAACCATTTCAAGATGGCTACATCACAGGGTGACCCAAGCATGTCGTCCAAATGTCTTACTAGGTTCAGAAATATGTATAGGGTTTACCAACTTTTGCAAATGTGCTTATACTGCTTTTAGTGTTGTGCATACTCTGGTCAGGTATAGTCCACAAAGTGGCATATTCCCCCCCTCTGCCCCCACCCACCTACATCTGATGAGTGAACACAACAGGGTCCAATTCCGCCTCTGAATGTAATGCTTCACACCTACATATTTCAGTTCTCAAACATAAAAAAGTGTTACTTCCTGCCATTCCGAATGTTTCATCTTGAGGTTACTATATTTTCGAATAAGTGCTTCTTAAAAAGATACATACTGCAGCAGTGAAATTCTAAGTTACAGACAAAGTATGACCAGCAAAATGGACAATGTTTTTAAAGTTCCGAATGAAGGACTTTTTAATTTAATTTTGCTTTTGCTCTTCACATTTTACCTTCAGTTATTTTCAGCTGCACTCTCTTCCAAAAATAAATTACCATTCAGTGCACTGTTAGCAGAAACAGTTAGACAGGTACATGGATAGGATAGGTTGAGGGATATGGACCAAATGCGGGCAGGTGGGACCCGTGTAGCTGGAGATGATGTGGCTTCCCAGGCCATGGTTCGAGGTGGTGTCGTAACAAGTGAGGAAGGCCTGGGAGTTCTCCGCCACATGTTGGCCGGTGTGGGCAAGTTGGACCGAGGGGCCTTTTTCCACACTGTATCACTCTATGACTCGATAATAAAATCATGTCTCAGCCCAGTGACACAGAAGGGCGAGATCGCTGATTATGCACTTTTAGTTTTAGTTTTTAGTTTTAGAGATACGGCGTGGAAACAGGCCCTTCGGCCCACCGAGACCGCGCCGACCAGCGACCCCCACACATTAACACTATCCTACACACACTAGGGACAATTTAATTTTTTTAATACCAAGCCAATTTAACCTGCAAACCTGTACATCTTTGGAGTGTGGGAGGAAACCGAAGATCTCGGAGAAAACCCACGCGGTAACCGGGAGAATGTACAAACTCCGTACAGACAGCACCCGTAGTTGGGATCGAACCCAGGTCTCTGGTGCTACAAGCACTGTACGGCAACAATTCTACTGCTGCGCCACAATGCCACCCAATGTACTCTTGTTTTTTAAGTTAATTCTCTTTTACTTTTGTCCTTCTCTTGTCTTTTGTTGAATATGGGAATTAGGATAGAAGTATTTGAGGGAGAGGTTCATGCCCTAACATATGTGGCAGGATGGCACCTATTGAGGTCAGATAAGAGCAAAGGGCACATGGCACGCAACAACAGGGCTGGAGAAGGAAAGGGCCAAGTACTGTGAAGAGTTGGGATTCAAGTAGCGAAGGAGGGAGAGAGATGGACAAGAAAGGGATAGAGGAATTAGAACAATATAAAGGACCAATTAGTTAGGGACTTGGATAGTTTGAGAGATAAATGGAGCAGGTCCCAAGCGTTCCATGTTATCCCACATTCTCAACCATTCCGTAAACACTGGGTAGCAGTCATGGGAATGGCCAAAGATGAAGGTGAAGATAGATTGGGATGTGCTGGCCTGGGAGGTTGACAAATGAGAACATGCCAGTCAACAGAAGTTACCCCAGCCATGCCAGTCCTGGTGGCATCTACTGAGGTAAGATAACAGCAGGTCGAGAATCCTGACAACCCCAGCCAGCCCTTTACACTGAGTTCCACCAGGCATAAGCCCTTCACCCCAGGGAGAAGCACACCATTATGTCTGGGCTGCCTGTGAGAATGCAGAATGTTGGCTCATATTAGAAGAAATGATTGAAATTGACCAGATGCACCTCAGAGATATGCATGTGTTGATTAAAGCTAAATGCCCAAGGAATATGTGGGATGGAGAGGATGGCCCAGGAGCTGTAGGATCGTACACTGGCGTGGGAGTGCCAGTAACGAGGAGAGGTGTTGCAACTTTTAGGAGGGGATGTGAGGCAGTGACTGGGAGGTGAGAGTCATTGGTGAATGATCATGTCAGTGGTTCACGAAGGCAATGAGCCCACCATAGATGATGAAAATATTGGCATATGGAGAATACTTCGATGTGGACTATTCTGGTCAGGATGATCCAGTCTTCCTGAAAATAGCGAAGGGAGGGGGAAGCTGAGCTCTCCAAGAGGTTTTGGACATGGGACTAGCTGTGGGATCCACCTATCCTGCAATTGTATCAGACGCCGGCGAGATAGACTGCTGGAACAGGTACAGTAAGGGCAGCGTGGTAGACACAGAAAAGACTAATATGGATAAGTTAGGGAGAGGTAAGAGGCACAGTCAATAGAGTAGACAACACAGCCAGTATAGGCACAGCAGCCTCAGACATCAGCAACTAGAGCCAGGCCGATGTGTACGAGTTCATTGTCAGCAGTTCCCACCTGTGTGGGCTGCACAGAAACACGACTGTGGGCTTGTAAAGAAAGACCAAGTAAAAATGAAAGAGAAACGTAAGGAGCAGAAGGGAAATGAGTGGGCGGCTGTCGGGGCAGAAAGAGTAGCAGAAGAACAGGAGATGCAGAAGATGCTACTGGAGAGGTAGAAGCTACCAAAGCCAATTTAGAAAAAGTACATGGCGACATTGGGGCAGAGGAGAAAGAGAGGTGGAGAAAAGAGGGAGCAGAAGAGGAAGCAAATAGCAGCCGGACCCATGTGAAAGCTGGAGTAACGGTGGTAACCTTTAACCAGAGGTGAAACACTTTTGTAACCAGCTTCAAATGTTGCGGTATCAAATCAACAGCATCAGCACATCACTGATCAGAAAGTGCCAGAGGCAGATGCTCACGCAGTCAGGTGACCAGGTCATTTAGTTTAGTTTGGAGATACAGCGGGGAAACAGGCCCTTCGGCCCACCAAGTCCGTGCCGACCAGCGACCCCCACACATTAACACTACCCTACACAAACTAGGGACAAATTACATTTATACCAAGCCAATTGGCCAACAAACCTGTACGTCTTTGGAGTGTGGGAGGTAACCCACACTTTGGAGTGTGGGAGGTCTTGGAGAAAATCCAGGTGGTCACGGGGAGAACGTAAAAACTCCGTAGAGACAGCACCTGTAGTCAGGTTCAAATCCGCATCTCTGGTGCTGAGGGCACTGTAAGTGCAGCAACTCTACCGCTGCGCCACCATGCCGTAATGGTAAGGGAGTTGCCTGAAAAGGTTGGGTTCACTCCTGGATGGATAGGTGGGCGGTGCTACTGACAAGTGGCACCCGTATCTGTGGACAGACCTGGCGAGGTAGCCACTGGATCCATTGACTCAGGTTAAATGTCATGACTTACCTTCCTCCCGCCCACACACGCGGACCAAGGGACCAAGTCCACCCACTAACAATTTAAACTCATTTCAGGGAAGTAACTGATGAACACCAGCATCTTGCTTCACATTCGACCACTTCCGATGAAATTTGCTGAAATCATTGAGAGGATAAATGTATCCAGGAAGTGGATGAGATCAGGTGGCTAGAAGAACAATTGCTGCTAGATTCATGTAAACAGCCCATTAAGGATGACAGATAGTTCAGATGGATGTCTACCTCGGGACCAAAGATCCTATAGCGGATCTTTGCTCGGGATGTTGTAAATTAGTCATTGGGAGGGGATCTTTAGTAGAGGGCATTTTTACAGCCCTACGTTTAACCCCCTTAACATTTGGCCTCCAGGGGTCAAGTCTGTCCAAGTGCCAAGATGAGGATATGTTCGGTATTATTAGAGGTTATGAAATTATGTGGAGGAATCAGACATTAATATAAAACAAGAACCAGCCTATAGAATATCTGTTCCAATGTACAGTGAAAGCAGTAATTGGTTTGAAATTAAAAGGACAGTTTTGCAAACAAACAGTCTGCCGACTAAATGAGCATGATCTATCTTGTATGCACAGCAGAGTGTAAGACAATGGGGTACGTTAATTGGCCTACATCAAATCAGAAATGTGTAGGAGGGAACTGCGGATGCTGGTTTACACCGAAGGAAGACACTAAATACTGGAGTAACTCAGCGGGACAGGCAGCATCTCTGGAGAGAAGGAAAGGTCACCCATTATTTCTATCCTGAGATGCTGCCAGTCCTGCTGAGTTTTGTCACAATCAATCAGAAAACTTCAGCTTAACTGTTTTCTCACCATTGTGATGGATGTGAAGGCAGCTTCCAGACCAGTCATATTTGTCATTTGGCGCATCAATCATGGTCACCGGGTATTTGTCCGTCTATCATTAATTAGTTTGTACTTGTTCCTCGTGTCCTGCAAGGTTTTTCTCTGAGATCTTTGGTTTCCTCCCACACTCCAAAGACTTACAGGTTTGTAGATTAATTGGCTTGGTATAAATGTAAATTGTCCCTAGTGTGTGTAGGATAGTGTTAATGTGCGGGGATCGCTGGTCGGCGTGGACTCGGTGGGCCGAAGGGCCTGTTTAAACTAAACTATCTCTAAATTAAACTAAACTAAAGTGCTAACTAAAGCTCAATCTCAATCAACAACACAATCCCAGTTATAGATTGGAAGTGAATAGAAATCTCATGGGAAGTTAACATCTGTGTGTAAAATGGGCCGTGTCATTGGGAATACTGACTGGAGTCTTGGGAATTACATCTTTGAGAAGTTAAGGGCCTGTCCCACTTGGGCGTCATTTGCGCGTCACGCAGGTGGCGGGCAGAGATTTTGTGAATCCCAAAATCCTGGGGCGCCGCGCGCAACACTGCCTAGGTCACCATGCGCCACGCCGGACACATCACGCATCGTGACACGTAAATGATGTTGCGTAAATGACGCCAAAGTGGGACAGGCCCTTTGCAAAAGCCTTGAAAAGATGCGGTTTACCAAAGGTTGCTAGGGTCCAAAGATTGAATTACAAGAGTGATTACAAATCTTATTTTCGGGGGGTATAAGAGTTTAAGGAGAGATTTGATTGAGCTTTTCTGCATTTTGAAAGCAATCAATGGTGGAAATACTGTTAGAAATGTCTTGTACAATGAGACCCAGAGTCAGGTCAGTTAGGAATGAAATTAAGAAGCACTTTGTGACTTGCAGAAGTGTGGAATATGTTCTCAGCAAGGAATAGAGATCCTGGCTCAATTACTAATTAAATCCTGACACTGCAAGATGCAGGTTGCCCAGTTTATCAATAGATATGGAGTGAAGGATGGCGAGTGGAATTTGGATTGTAGCAATGATGTCGTTAAATAGTAGAAAAGGCTTGAGAATAAATAATCTATTTTTAGATTATGATGAGGGACAGATTATGATAAAGGGACTGATGTTACATCTCCTGTAGTTGCAGGTGAAAGTACCTGGAGAGTGGGTGGTTTGGGTGGAAAGGCATGAGTGATCGAACGAGTTGCGGAGAGAGCGATCTCCGTGGAAGGCAGAAAGGGGTGGAGATGGGAAGATGTGACTAGTGGTGGGATCATGTTGCAATGCTGATATGTCAGAGGATGATGTGTTGGATATGGAGGCTGGTGGGGTGAAAGGGAACTCTGCCCTTCTTGCATCTGGGGGGGTGCGGTAGTGAAAGAAGAGACTTGGGTGAGAGATCCATCTATGGCAGTCAGGTGGAAGCTACGTTCACTAAAGAATGCGGACATCTCAGATGTCCTTAAATGGAAAGCCTCATCTTGGGAGCAGATGCGGCAGGGACGGACGACTTGAGAGTAGGGGATAGCATCTTTGCAAGAGACAGGATGGAAAGATATTATATAGGAGGGAACTACAGATGCTGATTGACACCAAAGGTAGAACCAAAATGTTGGAGTAACTCAGCAGGACAGGCAGCATCTCTGGAGAGAAGGAATGGGTGACATTTTGGGTCGAAACCCTTCTTCAGTCTGAAGAAAGGTCTCGACCCGAAACGTATTGCGTACAGTTTTGGTCTCCAAATCTGAGGAAAGCCATTCTTGCCATAGAGGGGGTACAGAGAAGGTTCACCAGACTGATTCCTGGGATGTCAGGACTTTCATATGAGGAAAGACTGGATAGACTCGGCTTGTACTCGCTAGAATTTAGAAGATTGAGGGGGGATCTTATAGAAACATACAAAATTCTTAAGGGGTTTGACAGGCTAGATGCAGGAAGATTGTTCCCGATGTTGGGGAGGACCAGAACAAGCGGTCACAGTCTAATGATAAGGGGGAATTCCTTTAGGACCGAGATGAGGAAAACATTTTTCACACAGAGTGGCGAGTCTCTGGAATTCTCTGCCACAGAAGGTAGTTGAGGCCAATTCACTGGCTATATTTAAGAGGGCGTTAGATGTGGCCCTTGTGTCTAAAGGGATCAGGGGGTATGGAGAGAAGGCAGGTACAGGATACTGAGTTGGATGATCAGCCATGATCATATTGAATGGCTGTGCTGGCTCGAAGGGCCGAATGGCCTACTCCTGCACCTATTTTCTATGTTTCTATGTCACCCATTTCTTCTCTCCAGAGATGTTGCCTGTGCTGCTGAATTACTCCAGCATTTTGCGTCTACGTGGAAAGATATAGGGTATATATAGTTGTATAAACAGATCTGCTGTGAGATCGCAGGCCTGTACATCAGACCGTCCGTAGCAGCAACTGCGGAGGGTCCAAACGCCCCTACCATGGATGAACAATGAGGAAGATGACTGAACTTTATTGCCTTCCATCACAGTGGCAAACGCTGATTCCACTGTGGTAGCTGTTAATATTAAGTTAACGATCATGTATTGTGTTCTTTTTATTTGTATGGTAACTCAAATATCACTGTACCAATTGGTGCATGTGACAATAAATATGAACTTGAACTTGATATTCTACAGTCTAGATTGGCCTTACATGCGTTGTTTAAACATGGTGTTATGGTAGAAGAACTTAAGAGCATTGAATCGGAGCATGGAATGGAAGAGGGTACACTTCACACAAAATAGTCCACCATGTTTTTGAAAATATTCCTTCACATGAGATGCAACAATGAGAACAATGGAGATACTGACCCGCCACATCTGAGAGTGTAGCTTCAGGCTTGCATGTAACAAAGTTGTTGAAGAAGTTCACCATCACAATTCCTTTCTTCTGACGCTGCGAAATGAATTTATTTATTGAAATGATTCACATTGTCAAACAGGTAATATTCTTAAGGAGATTTATAAACACATTTTAAAATTGCTTCAGATCTACATTAAATATTAGTATCAAAGGCTTTTAAAAACAGAGTCAATGTTTAATCCTGAAATAGAACTGGCTCACCCTTTGATACACACAAAAAGCTGGAGTAGCTCAGCGGGTCAGACAGCATTTCTGGAGAAAAGGAACAGGTGGCGTTTCTGGTCAAGCCTTCTTCAGACAGGGGATAGGGAAACAGGGATATAGAGTCGGGGATAGGGAAACGAGAGATATAGACCGGGATATAGAGGGGTATAGAACAAATGAATGAAAGATATGTAAAAAAGTAACAATGGTAAAGGAAACAGGCCATTGTTAGCTGTGGGTTAGGTGAAAACGAGTTACTGACAATGAGACTCAACAAGACAACTGAAGCTAGAACCAACTTGGATGGGGGTGGGACGGAGAGAGAGGGGCTGCAAGGGTTACATGAAGTTAGAGAAATCCACGTTGATACTGCTGGGGTGTGAGCTGCCCAAGCGAATATGAGGTGCAGTTCCTCCAATTTGCGTTGGGCCTCACTCTGACAATGGAGGCGGTTTAGGACAGAAAGGTCAGTGTGGGAATGCGAAGGGGAATTAAAGTGTTTGGCAACCGGGAGATCAGGTTGGCACAGGCGGACTGAGAGAAGGTGTTTAGTGAAACAATCGCACAGTCTATGTTTAGTCTCGCCGATATCACCCTTTGATTTATTGGAAGTAATAAGAACTCTAAATTACTGAACATTGTACTTATTGTACAATCTTTAGTTATTGCAAGCCACATAATTAAAGCAGCACAGCATGTTGGCAGTCTCTACCTGATGAGATTGTGTTTTACTGCATCTGTGAAACTCAGAGATGCAGAGACAAAAAAAGCCGAGTAACGCAGCGGGTCATACAGCATCTCTGGAGAGAAGGAATACATGACTTTTGAGGTCGAGGCACTTCTTGAAACTCAGGGTGGCAGCTGTGCAGTTGCATTCTGCAGCAAAGTTCACTCTAGGTTTCATGTCCTTTCTGTGAGGAAGTACCCAATTTCCGCTTCACACTTGCCCAAAGTTACAAAGTTATTCAGCACTTTGCAGAATAAGATTACTATTCATAGCATTATCACTCAGCTATTCAACATTTTGGTTTAGTCAAAGACAACAGGCCCATCATTTAAATAAAAATAAAACTTAGATCACAATAACATTAAAGATGCTGGAGTAACTCAGCGGGACAGGCAGCATCTGGAGAGAAGGAATAGGTGATGTTTCGGGTCGAGACCCTTCTCCAGACTGAGGGGAGAGGGCGACACAGAGATTAGGAAGTGTACAAAGTGACACTTAAGTGCTTTTTCAACAACTGCCATCATTGCGCCAACTATGTGCTCACATTCATCATATGTAATGTACAATTTAGAATATAAGAACCTTCTGTTATTCAACATTCAAATACCCCAAATAGTCATAAGTTCAAAAATCACTTGCAAAATCTTCCGTGCACTTGCATCTGCCATTGAAGGTGGTGGGATGGGGATTCCATGAAGCTTTTACAACAATTTTACAAATGCAACTTGATAAATGCAGGACAAGATGCTTCAAAATCGATATAAAGTTTCGTCAAAATCTTACCACTCTTTTCAGAATGTCATCTGGTACATTGCGATTATGGTTACACAGGGTGTAGGCACTTGAGTGGCTAAACATGACAGGAGCCTTTGAAATGTCCAATACATCATTCATCGTCTTGACAGAAGTGTGTGCTAAGTCAATAATCATTCCTATTCGATTCATTTCTAAAATAACTTTCTTGGATATAATGAAAACAAATTATTTAATCATACTCAAAACATGGCAAAATATTAATAAAATTATTTCACGGGCTTATTTTATTCCGAGTACTTGTAATGCTTCACTAATTTCATGTTTGCTCTGAAAGGAATTTCTGGTCCAGTTTAATGCTTATTCTGATGAATAACTTATTTTTAGCAATAACATCTCTGTGAACTTTGCTGCCCCAATTACCACCAAAACAATGCAGAAAATTATATAATTAAGTTTAAATAACCCAAATTAAGAAGGATGATAACAAATAAATAGATCGTCAAGGAAGACAAAATGGTGGCCAACCCAGGCGACTATTTGAGCGCTAGCTGCAGAAGCTGATCGACAATCACCTATAATAATCGCTCCACACTTTTAAATCTCTACTCCTGCAGCAACATTTTTTACTTTACTGCCTTTATCATGTATCTGTACACTGTGAATGGTTCGAGTGTAACCATTTATTGTCTTTTCGCTGGCTGATAGCTCACAACAAAAGCTTTTCACTGTACTTTGGTACACGTGACAAGAAACTGTAACGAACTAACTAACTAAACCAACTAACTAACTAATGGGCCTGTCGCCAGTGCTGACCGGTGAATTCCATTGGCGACTACCTACATCAACCGGCGACAGGTACAGGCGTCAAGAGAAGTCTTCAGTTGTGTTCAGTTGACGGCGACAGGGTCGTAGCTTGTCGCGGGTGTAAGTAGGTTGACTTCGATTGTCGTAGGTTGAAGCCTATGTAGTCGTAGGTTGTTGTAGGTGGACGTCCTAAATCGCGACGGTTGTTGTAGCTAGGTGGAAGGTTGTCGCAGATATTGTCGTAGGGGGAATCCATTCGCCGGTTTTGAGGCGACCTGCTGTGACTCTGACAGTCGCCGGCAGTCACCTAAAAAATCGCCTAAGTGGGACAGGCCCATAACAGAATGTTGATGCTAGAACCTTGAGAAAGAATAAAGTGCTGGAGGAGCTCAGTGGGTCAGGCAATATTTATAGACGACAATAGACAGACAATGTTTTGGGTCGGGACCCTTCTTCAGTCAAGTGAAGAACAGTTCCTCCAACAGTTTGTTTTTGATCAGAACCTCAAGGATTAAATCTGCCATCATCGCCAACTTTGGGAAATTAAGAAGTAATGGATGTGGTATCATCTATATTCCCAAAATACATTTTAGAAAATTAAGATTTATAACTTTAAGGGGTCCTTTAGAATTTCAGAAATTAAGTAAATTTGCTGCATTCCCCCGATAGACAAACCATGACAAGAGACAATAGACAATAGATGCAGGAGTAGGCCATTCGGCCCTTCGAGCCAGCACCGCCATTCACTGTGATCATGGCTGATCATCCATTCCTGTTCCTGCCTTCTCCCCATATCCCCTGACTCCGTTATCTTTAAGAGCTCTATCTAACTCTCTCTTGAAAGCATCCAGGGAATTGGCCTCCACTGCCTTCTGAGGCAGAGAATTCCACAGATTCACAACCCTGTGTGAAAAGGTTTTTCCTCATCTCCGTTCTAAATGGCTTACCCCTTATTCTTAAACTGTGGCCTCTGGTTCTGGACTCCCCCCAACATCGGGAACATGTAGCGTGTCCAAACCCTTAATGATCTTATATGTTTCAATAAGATTCCCTCGCATCCTTCTAAATTCCAGAGTATACAAGCTCAGCCGCTCCATTCTATCAACATATGACAGTCCCGCCATCCTGGGAATTAACCTCGTGAACCTTTGCTGCTCTCCTTCAACAGCAAGAATGTCCTTCCTCAAATTTGGAGACCAAAATTGCACACAATACTCCTGGTATGGTCTCACCAGGGCCCTGTACAACTGCAGAAGGACCTCTTTGCTCCTATACTCAACTCCTCTTGTTATGAAGGCCAACATTCAAATTTGCTTTCTTCACTGCCTGCTGCACTTTCTTCACTGCATGCTTACTGTCATTGACTGATGAACAAGGACCCCAGATCCCATTACACTTCCATTTTTCCCAACTTGACACCATTATGATAATAGTCTGCCTCCCTGTTTTTGCCACCAAAGTAGATAACCTCACATTATCCACATTAAACTGCATCTGCCATGCATCTGCCCACTCACCCAACCTGTCCAAGTCACCCTGCAACGTCCTCACAGTTCACACTTCCACCCAGCTTTGTGTCATCTGCAAATTGCTAATGTTACTTTTAATTCCTTCATCTAAATCATTAATGTATAAGTGTATATGTGTATATTGTGGGGTACCGCAGGTACTGACCTTGCGGTACCCCACTGGTCACTATCTGCCATTCTGAAAGGGAACTTTGTTTCCTTCATACTCTTTGTTTCCTGTCTGCCAACCAATTTTCTATCCATGTCAGTACCCTACCCTAAATACCATGTGTCCTAATTTTGCCCACTGATCTCCTATGTGGGACCTTATCAAATGCTTTCTAAAAGTCCAGGTACACTACATCCACTGGCTCTCCCTTGTCCATTTTCCTAGTTACATCCTCAAAAAATTCCAGAAGATTAGTCAAGCATGATTTCCCCTTCGTAAATCTATGCTGACTCAGATCGATCCTGTTACTGCTATCCATTTGTAGTCTAAGTGCAGTTTTATGACACCATAAACATGCCTCTACACCTCCGGTATTCCAGATAAAGGAAGCTGAAAAAAAAAACCTTACCTTGGTCTTGATTATGTCACTAGAATTTAATTTGGGGAAGAGTGCTTGCAGGAAATGATAAATGAATTTGCCAGTTTCTATTGCTGATTTTGCCTGTCATATTTGGGGTAAATTCCATTAAAGTATAAACTGGATTAGATTCTAGAAGGCTTATAGTTACATAAGGTTTATATTATATAACAGCTTTCAAAATAAATATCATTGGACATTGATGGCAGGCACTGACCTTTCCAAACTCAGACAAGCCATTACTTTTAGCTGGATCGTCCCCCGCATCCACGCGCCAATTATCAGCCCTAAAAATTGTAAAGGTGCTATAAATACTTAGATATGGGTTAAAATCAGGCACATTGGTGCTTGTGAAATTATTATTCATACCAATGCAGTAGATGAGGTCGGAGTGGGTGCACATGAACCTTTGTCTCACCTGGAAGGACTGCTGGGGTCCCTGGATGGAGTTGAGGGAGGAGGTATTGGGACAGGTGTTACATCTCCTGCGGTTGCAGGGGGAGGTACCCAGGGAGGGGCCGGTTTGGGTGGGAACGCATTAGTACACCAATGAGTTGTGAAATGAATGGTCTCTGTGGAAGACGGAAAGGGGTGGAGATGGGAAGATGTGACTGGTGGTGGCATCGTGTTTAAGGTGACAAAAATATCAGAGTATAATGTATTGGATGCAGAGGCTGGGGGTGTGAAAGGTGAGGATCAGGGGAACTCTATCCTTGTCCCATTGTGGGGAGGGGAGTTGGAGAGGAATTGCAGGACACAGAGGAGACCCATCTATGACAGCAGGGGATTGATGGGATTGTTAGTCTGTTTGCACCACGATTGCTGGAGTCACGGTCTGTGAGGATGGCTCTCAAGGTACACAGCAGGATACAGACCATGTACAGAGATTGACAGAGAAATGGCAAATAGTGAGGTGTGGTTAGGGAGATCAAAAAGTATGTGTTATTCTTTGGTTTGTTTTATGCGGTGCATGGATGGGGGGGTGGGGGGGGGGGGGGGTGGTGGGCGGGGGAAACTCATATCTCCGGTCACTCTGTGGCCTAACATCATGGAGCTGGAGGTCTTGCTTGAGACTGACTTTGAGCACCATGACTTACCATCGGAGCCTCTGATCCCTTGCCTGGGATCGACGCTCCACCCGCGACGTGCAGATTTCAACATAGAGTAGCTCGCAGTGTCGGGTAGAGACTGATGTCTGGAAGCTCCAAGCCGCAGGAGGTTCAAACAGCCCCGTCTCGGGAGTCTGATCGCTCGGCGCGGGGAGTTGAAATCACCCCAATGCGGGAGTTTGATCACCCCGATGCGGAGGGCACAACCACCGGTTGCTGGAGTCAAGATCGCCCCGACAATGGAAGGTTCGAATACCCCGACCGCGGGAGAACAAAGAAGGGAAGAAGATTGAACTTTTTTTGCCTTCCATCAGAGTGAGGAATGTGGGGGAGTCGCTGTGGTGGATGTTCATGTTATAAATTAATTTGGGTGTCTAGTTGCTCTTTATTGGTATGCCAATCTGACTTTCACTGCACCTTAATTGGTGCATGTGACAATAAACACACCTTGAAACCTTGAAAGGGGAACATATGCAATTACTGGCAAGACCCTGAACAGCATTGCAGTACAGAGGGATCTTGGAGTCCAAACCTATAACTCCCTGAAAGCGAAACATACGTAGAGAGAGTGCTAAAAATTACATCTGCTGTGCTAGCCTTCATTGGTCGGGACATTAAGTATAAGAGGCAGGAAGTCATGATGCAGCTTTATTGGCCCTTGGTTCGGCTGCAGTTGGAGTATTGAATGCAGTTCTGGTCACCCCAATACAGGAAAGATGTGGAAGCTTTGGAAGGGTACAGAGGAGGGTTATAGAATGATGCTTGGATTAGTTAAAAGGAGAAGTTGGACTGGCTGGATTATTTTCTCTGAAGCACGGACAACTGATAGAACTATATAAACGTATGAGAGGCATAGACAGGGTAGACAGTCAGAACTTTTTTCCCATATTGAAAATATTAAATATTATTAGTTTCATGGCAAGCGAGGCAACATTTAAAGGATATGTATGAGACAAGTTTATTTTTACCAACGATAGGTGAATGCTTGGAACGTGCTGTGAGGTTGACAGTGGCAGCAGATATGATAGTGGCATGTAAGAGGCTTTGGATCAGCACGTGGATATGCAAGGAATGGAGCAATATGGATTCTATGCAGGCAGATCAAAGTTGGTCTTGGCATCATGTACATAGGCATAGACATTGTGCGTCCTAGGGTGTTATTCTGCTGTACTGTTCTATGTTCGATAGGGAAAATTCTCCCCATTTTACCTTACCATGGTGTGTTACAGCTATGCGTGATGGTCATGTAACGAACTCCCAGAAGGTAGAAGAGGCGTAGTGTAGCCATGCTGCTGTCAATAGAGTGTCCACCCTCGACACCAATTAAACTGGCCACTTGCTTACCCTTGAAAGCTGCGGTAATGGCTGTATTAGGATGGTATTAGAGGTTATGTGCAGATATTTGCTTCGATTCACTTAGTACATTTATACTTAGCAAATCTATTTCATGCAATTGAATATTTGACTAATCATTTAATATAAAACATTAATATGAGCATTTGAAAAATACACATTAATTGTAAAAAAAAGAGACAAAGTGTAGGAGCAACTTAACAAGTCAGACATAATCTCTGGATAATTGTTAAATTAATTGTACAGTTAGAGCATATCTTCTCTAATAACTACACTTCAATTATCTATGAGTGAAAAATGCCAGCTGGACTATATGCCACTGTTTAATACTTCTCCCAACTTTCTTATTTTAGTTTTAGTTTAGTTTAGTTTAGAAATACAGCACGGAAACAGGCCCTTTGGCCTTCGAGTCCACACCGACCATGGATATCCCTACATTAGCACTATCCTACACACACTAGGGACAATTTGAAATTTTTACCGAAACAAAATAACCTACAAAGGTCTTTGGAGTGTGGGAGGAAACCGGAGCTCCCAGGGAAAACCCAGACAGGACATGGAGAGAACGTACAATCTCCGTACAGACAGCACCCGTAGTCAGGATCCAACCCGAGTCTCTGGCGCCGTAAGGCAGCAACTCTACTGCTGCGCCGCCGTGCCGCACGTATTCCTTTCAAATAAATACTACCAGAGAGAAAATACATTTTTGTTTACTTCCAAAGTTTGGATCTTTAATAACCCTAGGACATTTTATTTATTTTCAGAATTGAGGTTTATTGGGGGATCTAATGGGGCTTTAAAATATAGAGGTTGGTTTACTGGGAGATTGTGGTCAGATTTGCTGTCCAATGTGATCAGCATCTGACTTCTTGATCATTCCTAACTTCCACCCTGTGACATGTAGGTGTGGAAAGCACCTGAGATTCCCTGTTAATCACCTCACATGATCACAGCTTCACAGAGGCATGGCACTAGAAGATTCCAGTACGTGAGTTTAACAAAGACATCAATATTGTGCATTAAATGAATGTTCCACAGAAAACGTTACCTTGAATTTTACCTTGAAATTTTAACCTGAAAAGCAGAGATGGGACAAACCCTGAACTATTGGACATTTCATCAAGTTTGGTTTAGTTTAGATTAAAGATACAGTGCAGAAAGAGACCTTTCGGCCCACCGAGTCCGCACCTACCAGCGAGCCCCACACACTAACACTATCCCACATACACTAGGGACAATTTGACATTTATACCAAGCTAATTAACGTACAAACCTGTACATCTTTGGAGCGCGGGAGGAAACTGAAGATCTCGGAGAAAACCCATGCAAGTCACGGGGAAAACATATAAGCTCCATACAGAGAAGCACCTGTAGTCAGGATGGAACCCGGGTCCCTAGCGCTGTAAGGCAGCAGCTCTACCGCTGCGTCACCATGCCGCCCACGTGGTTCAGAGTTAATCTTCAACGTGGGCCTCTTTATCCCGCATGATCCCGTATCCCTCATTTCTCGTAACATCCAGAAATCTATCAATCTCTATTCTGCACAAAGTTAACATCAGGGCTTTCTCAGTGCACCAGACTAGAGAATGACAAAGACGTGCCAGCTCTTATGTGAAAACATTGCACATGTCATCTCAGTCTAAGTCTTTGCCTGAGACTGCAGTCTCTGGCTAGACCCTTCAGCAAAGTGAACCGCCCACCCTATATCCAGCCATGGGAGGACTTTGTAAGTTTCAATAAGATCTCCTCTCATACTTCTAAATACCGGAGAATACAGGCCCAGTGTGCTCAGTCTCTCCTGTACACCAAACCTGTTATCCCTCGAACCAGTCTGGTGAGTTCAAGGCAAGTTTAAACTTTAAGGATGTAGTGGCCAAAGTTGTGCACAATTCTCCACATGTTTTCTCACTGACGTCCTATGTAATTTTAGTGCAATGCATTTACACTCATACTAAAATCATCTTGCAACAGAGGCCATTGTACCATTTTTCATCCCGAACAGTTTGCTGCATCTAGACACTGGCTTTCAGCAACTTGAATGCAAGGACATCCAGATCCTTTTGTCTGGCTGGACCTACCTGATCTCCCAGTTGCCAAACACTAATTCCCCTTCCCATTCCCACACTGACCATTCTGTCTTAGGTCTCCTCCATTGTCAGAGTGAGGCCAAATGCAAATTGGAGGAACAACATCTCATATTTTGCTTGGGCATCTTACAACACTGTGGTACTAGCATTGATTTCTCTAAGTTCAAGTAACCCCAGCATCCCCTCTCTCTTCATCCCTCCCCCACCCAAGTCGCACCAGCTTCAAAGTCGTCTTGTTGAGTCTCATTGTCAGTACTCGTTTTTCACCGAGCTCAAAGCTAACAATGGCCTGTTTCCTTTATCATCGTTACTTTTTTGCATATCTTTCATTGATTTGTTCTTTATCTCCCTACATCACCGTCTATATCTCTCGTTTCCCTTTCTCCTGACACTCAGTCTGAAGAAGGGTCTCAACCCGAAACATTATCTATTTCTTTTTTCCAGAGATGCTGTCTGTCTCGCTGAGTTATTCCAGCTTTTTGTGTCTATCTTCAGTTTAAACCAGCATCTGCAGTTCCTTCCTACACAGATCCATTTGAATATCGACACTACCCAAATAATAAAATAACTTTTGTTTTTGATTGGTACAGTGTAAGCAACTTTATTTTTCTCACAATATATTGTATCTATCAAGTACACACCTTTCCACTCAGCTCATCTTTATCTGTACATCTTCCCTATTCTCAACCCCACCTAGTTTTGTATCATCAGCAGACTTGGTGCTGCAACATTAGTCAAGTCGAGATTATTGTCTTAAGCACATGTAAGATGTGGTACATGTATAATACCAACCAGTAAAACTCTAATTGTAACGCAGCGCATCAGTGAATGGCAGATACCTATCAAACAAGCCTGGATGGAAGTGAATACCAAATGTGCTGGAAATAGATACAAAATGCTGGAGTAACTCAGCGGGACAGACAGCATCTCTGGAGAGAAGGAATGGGTGACATTTCGGATTTGAGATCCTTCTTCAGACTGAGAGTCAGGGGAAACGGAAACGAGAGATATAGATGGGGATGAAGAGATATAGAACAAAAGAATGAAACTTATGCAAAAAAGTAACGATGATAAAGGAAACGGGCAATTGTTGGGCAGGGAGACCATGCACTACAAAGAAATGCAACTGGGAGATCAAGGTGATGATTGCAGACAGAGTGTAGACATTCAGCAAAGCACCCAATCTGTACTCAGTCTGGCCAATGTACATGGAGTCACATCGAGAACACTGACTGCAGTAGACAAGATTGGATCAGGTTATTGGAGAGAGTTTTAATGCTGGATGAAGTTCAAAGAAAATGTAGAATAGATTATTGTTAGCTTGGAGAAGCTGACAACAAAGCATACAGAGATAAAATGTAATCGGGGACAGTCTCACTAGTCGGAAAAATGGGAAGGGGGAGGGAGGGGAGGGAGGGAAGAGAGGGAAAGCAAGGGTTACTTGAAGTCAATATTCATACTGCTGGGGTGTAAGCTGCCAAAATGAAAAATTCCCGAATACATTTCATCTGTTTTGTTGTCACCTTCTCCGAGCTGACAATGAACTATTCAACATTTTCCTTGATATGCATCTCTTTTGATGGGGTCAAGGAAAGAGTATTCATGTCGCAGCCCAAACTTTCCGACAATAGACAATAGACAATAAACAATAGGTGCAGGAGTAGGCCATTCGGACCTTTGAGCCAGCACCGCCATTCAATGTGATCATGGCTGATCATCCCCAATCAGTACCCCGTTCCTGCCTTCTCCCCATATCCCCTGACTCCACTATCTTTAAGAGCCCTATGTAGCTCTCTCTTGAAAGGATCTAGAGAACCAGCCTCCACCGCCCTCCGAGGCAGAGAATTCCACAGACTCACAACTCTCTGTGAGAAAATGTGTTTCCTCGTCTCCATTCTAAATGGCTTACCCCTTATTCTTAAACTGTGACCCCTGGTTCTGGACTCCCCGAACATCGGGTACATGTTTCCTGCCTCTAGCATGTACAAACCTTTAACAATCTTATTTGTTTCAATAAGATCCCCTCTCATCCTTCTAAACTCCAGAG
Organism: Raja brachyura; assembly: GCA_963514005.1. The sequence continues at coordinate 48,782,904 of OY740797.1, read as the reverse complement.
TGTACAAGCCCAGCTGCTCCATTCTCTCAGCATATGACAGTCCAGCCATCCCAGGAATTAACCTTGTAAACCTACGTTGTACACCCTCAATAGCAAGAATGTCCTTCCTCAAATTAGGGGACCAAAACTGCACACAATACTCCAGGTGTGGTCTCACTAGGGCCCTGTACAACTGCAGAAGGGCCTCTTTGCTCCTATACTCGATTCCTCTTGTTATGAAGGCCAACATGCCATTCGCTTTCTTCATTGCCAGCTGTACCTGCATGCTTACTTTCATAAACTGATGAAACAAGGACCCCCAGATCCCGTTGTACTTCCGCTCTTCCCAACTTGACGCCATTTAGATAGTAATCTGCCTTCCTGTTTTCGCTACCAAAGTGGATAACCTCACATTTATCCACATTGAAGAAGGGTACTGTCCTAAAATGTTGCCTGTTCAGTTCCTACAACACTTTGGTTTTTTTTGCTGACGACTCCAGCATCCGTAGTCTCATGTATCAACATCCAGGGGAATATTTTCTGCACCTTCTCCAGCTTAATCACATCATTCCTATGGTGTGGCAACCAAAACTGTTTCACAGAAACACCTTTGATAACCGTAACAATATGTCCCAACTCTATTATCTGCAGAGGATCGACCAAACACCAAGTAATCGTAACAAGGTTGTTAATTTTACAATCCTGATTTTGGACAGAAAGACTGCAATCATCCGAATTTGGGGAGTTTTTCAGCTAGTTTACCTTTTCCACCTCTTGCTGGTCTAAGGTCTTCTCATTTCTTTAGTTGAAGATTAACACATTACTGTTTTCATTTACTTTGAACCCTCTTGCCATCAGCCCTTTGACCTAAAACTTGTTCATTATGTCCATCTTCACAAGGGCACCTTTGAGACGGGGTCATGTACGAGATAGGTATCTTCTCACTTGGCTTCAGTCCTTGGAAACTCACTCTTTCCATAAATCCCTGCTACACACACACTCATTCAATTGCCCCAATCACTTGGTCTCCATCTGCTTACTTATTTTCCTGTCATAAATGATAGGAGCAGAATTAGGCCATTCGGCCCATCACTTCTACTCCGCCATTCTATGGTGGCTGATCTCTCTCCTACCTAACCCCATTCTCCTGCCTTCTCCCCTTAAGCCCTGACACCCGTATTGAGGGCGGCACTTTTGATGTCTCGTTTTCACACCTTACCCTTCCTTATCTCTGCGTCTCCCTCCACTCTCGACCCAAAACGTCACCCTTTCCGTCTCTCCAGAGATGCTGCTTGTCCCGCTGAGTTAATCCAGCATCTTGTGTCTATCTTCGGTGTAAACCAGCAACTGCAATTCCTTCCTACCAAATGTGCTGGGGCCTTCTCTGCGATGGGGCCAGGTAGCAACAAGACATTACGTCAAATAGCGTCATCATGGTAGACATTCAAATACCTATTGCCCCTGTAGAGAGATCAGAGAGACCTACCAATGGACTTGTGGTGATCACAACCCAGCCGTATCAAGGCAAACTACCTGTGATCATCAACCTGAGACAAATTAAAGTTACATAGCTAGGACGTCACTCAACTACTGACAGCCATGTGTGACTGTTTCAATTGCAGAAGCACCAGGCAGGAGAGGGTAAGAATGAAAGAAATGGGCGTTGTCGGGAATTTTGAGTATTATAAGGAAGATGAGCAGGTTATAGTTTGGTTAACCCTAGAACTCAGATACTGGGGAGCATGATAGGAAAAATGGCCAAGAATGTAGTCAGAACGGTTACAGCTGAAACATTCTGCTGAGAAGCAGGCTTCCTTATCTATTAGGGGTGCGGGATAGACCTTCACAGTTCTGTCTAAATTCTTATATGCTGCTATCTTCAGTTCAGTTCAGTTTTATTTGTCATATGTAGGTTAACACAGGGTCAACGGTACAATGAAATGTTTTTGACAAGACAACGGGTCACCTCAGCAATGATATTACTTGTACTACAGCTGCTCTTGAATAGGCCCTGACCACGGGTGAACAAGAGGAAGAGGACTGAACTTTGTTGCCTTCCCGCTCCGTGGGAAACGTTGATTCCGCTGTGGGGGGATGTTTTTATGTTTTATGTTAAATTCTATAGTGTTGTCTTTGTCTTATTTGTGTGCTGCATGGTAACACAACTTTCACTGCATCAATTGGTGTATGTGACAATAAATGTCCTTTGTCCTCTTGGTCACTGTGTTTAGCAGGCAAGTCTTCCAAAGGTTAACAAACAACCTCTTTTATGAGGGGACTCCATGTGGCAAGTTGAATCTGGACATTTATGGTATCCACGTGTTAAATATATGGGAGGATTTCTAAACACCAAGAAACGTAAGATTAAAGTTAACTCTGGGGAACGACAAAGATGGAAGGTTGCCGAAACATTGATTAATGATGGTTCATGTCAACTCCACAAGTAACCATTGTGTCATGAGGGTATACAAATTGTAGTTACTTTGCCTTAGTGAAGCAGTTTGGGCTTGCTCACACTGCTTCCCGATGTACGTGGCTAATAAACCAACTTGTTTGATAAACTCAACACTGATCTATGAGCTGTTTTATTTTATGTCTGTACCCATCTGAGTAAAGTCAGATATAGGGCATGGATAAAGTTTGAAATTCAAAAGATATGCAAAAAAGTAACAATGATAAAGGAAATAGGCCATTGTTAGTTGGGGGCTTGGTGAAATCAATGAGTTACTCCAGCTTTTTTCAATCTTCGGTGAAGCTCCTTCTTACACAGTGATGAAGTGCTCAATACTCTGGGTCAATTATGGAAGATACTGTCGATCTTCAGCATCGATGTTTCCATTGCTTACAATCCACTACGGGATCATGGACCTCTGAACAGCCTCCTTATCAGGAGTCACACAAATTAATATGCGAAAGACTCTTGCATGAAAGAGAAAGATATCAATTTCAGCTCATACCAATGGTAGCCATCAGAGGATGTGGTGAAGAATAGTTTTAGGTTTAAGTAGGTTACAAGGCCAGCAACATCATTGAATATGTTCATAGATTAATTGCAACTGCTGGTAGCAAATATGATACCTTACCTTCACTTGTAACTGCAGAACGGAAAGTTTGCGAATACTGCGAAGCCATTCTATTTATGACGTCAATTTGTTCCAGGGTTAGTCTCACAGCATCCTTATACTGGGTGCTACATGGTGCATATGCGACCCAAAACTGCAACAACAGGTTGTACGTTATTTTCCAATTTTGAACGTACAAACTAAATTAAATAAAAGCAAATGCACGAGAATCAATCTAATAGCTTGGTAGTTGCCGAATAGTGTCAAGAATATCATCATGGGTATTAAACTTGTTTCGGAGGTATTGTTCCTGATAAACGGGAGGAAAACATGAGGAGCTGAGCTATAAGGACATTTCTTGTTCTATTACAGGCTTAGAGACTTCGAACTAGACAACTCAAAACAAGCCCTTTGCCCATCTTGACCGTAACAACCAAATTGGCATTCAAGGCTAGGCCCATTTACTTGTTTTTGGCACATAGCCCTCTAAACACATCCTTTCTTTATATCAGTCACGATGTCTTACATCGTAGAGTTTACAATGGTAGAATTGTCACCATGAGGCCTGGCAAGTAAAAAGTCACCTCGCTAGAGATTTGATCCAGTCCCGTTCTTAACTCCTTGTTGATAGCTGATCGGCTCACAATGGACAACCCTCATGCTGATTGCAGGCAACCTTTTTTTATTGCCAGCAGAGGAAAAAACAGCTCGGAATCTAATTATTAACAACACCCAGATATTTGCATACAGACTATGGTGATATTGCATTCAAGTACAGATTAGATTGGATTGGGTTTTTTTTAGACACTCACATTTTGTTAGGCTCTGGGGTAGTAGACAATAAGTTCAGAAGTTCATAAGTGACGGAACAGAATTAGGCCATTCAGCCCATCGAGTCTACTCCACCATTCAATCATGGCTGATCTATCTCTCCCTCCTAACCCTATTTTCTTGCCTTCTCCCCATAACCCCTGACCCCCATACTAATCAAGAATCGATCTATCTCTGCCTTAGAAATATCCATTGAGTTGATAGTTTGTGGTGGGCGAGTTACGTGGCAGTATGTCATAATGCTTACAAGCACCCATTGAATATTCAGAGATTTATTATGGAAGATTATGAGATGAGTCACTTTCTAACACTTTTATTAGAGAGGTCTTAAGTGACAGGAGTAGAATTAGGCCATTTGGCCCATCTGGTCTACTCCGGCACAAGAGTAGAGTGGCACAAGAACATGAGACATTGGACATCAAATCTTTGTGCTGGATCATGCAAGATAAAAAGTCTTCCTTCACTGCACACATTCCACTATTTTACAGGGTTTCCTTCTCTTAAACTAAAAGATTTAGAGATTCATTAAGCAATCTGCACTGCAGTTCAGGAGACACTCCATTGATTTAGCTTTCTAATTATTTTCTAGGCAACCAAAAGCTTTTACAGAAGACCGTCTTCAAATCGTTATATCCAAATTCAAATGCCATTACTATAAATTTTAGACAGATCCAGAGGGAGATGTAAGTCATTTTGTTGGTGTTATAGATGGCTTGATGACCTGTACAGCACGTTAGTACCAATCAGCCCACACAACATGTCCCAGCTACACTAGCCCCACTTGCCACCTTTTGGCCCGTATCCCTCCAAACTTCTCCTGTACTCTTCCAAACCATGTACCTGTCTAACAGTTTCTTAAAAGTTGGGATAGTCCCTGCCTCAACTCCCTCCTCTGGCATCTTGTTCCATATCCCCACCACCCTCTGTGTGAAAAAGGTACCCCTCAGATTCGAATTAAAACATGTTTTTTCCGTATTGGAATGTTATAAAAGTCCAACGTTTGAAATTAGTGGCAAAGGCAGACTCATATTAAACAGATGGGGCAATTCTGGTTCAATTAAATTATTTCATGAGAACTGATTAACATATTAACTGTTTGACAATGGTAATAATAGAAATGTCCAAGGCTCTGACATGAATAGAGTCCAGACGGTAAACGGCAATATTGCACATTTCCTAAAATTGTAGACATTATGATTTATTGCATTGATAAGATGACGCTCATACTCAATGTTTCCCTGATGGGTTTGTATAAGGCTGTTCACCATTCTCCCTGCCTAACAGAGATTCAATGCTCCAATAAAGTGAATTACCTCAGAAATAGCAATTTGCTTCACTTAGTCCATGTTGGCAGTTATTCTCCCTGCAACTGAAGAGCTTGCTTTAAACTTACCCAGTTTATATCTTTCAATTTACTTTTATTTATCCACCAATACAATCTGAACTTGAATACTTGAATAGGGGTGGCACGGTGGTGCAGCAGTAGAGTTGCTGCCTCACAGCACTTGCAGCGCCGGAGACCCGGGTTCAATCCTGACTACGGGTGCTGTCTGTACGGAGTTTGTACGTTCTCCCCGTGACCGCATGGATTTTCTCTTACATCTTCGGTTTCCTCCCACACTCCAAAGACGTATAGGTTTGTAGGTTAATTGGCGTGGCATTAGTGAAAGAATTGTCCCTAATATGTGTTGGATAGTGTTAATGTGCGGGGGTCATTGGTCAGTACAGAATTGGTGGGCTGAAGGGCCTGTTTCCATGCTGCATCTCTAACTTAAACAAAACTGAAAAATGAATGCACAATTAATAAGCAAATCAAATACCTGTCCTCCCACAAGCCCAGCTTTCAGCTTATTGATGTTAGTGTGGGTTTCATTCAGTTTATTCAGATCCACTTTGCCCAGTTGGTTGTGGTAGCGCAGTAGAAGTTGGTAAGGCAAGTCATTGTGTCTAATTTTGGAAAGAAAAGCCTTCAAATGTCAAACAACAGGATGGGTTCTGATACGTTAGCCAGCATATATTTTATTAAAATTCTTCAGAAATTGGGAAATGTACAAACTATGTAATTACCAATGTATTTTGAAAAACCACTTCAGTACGTTGAGAATGAATCACGATTCTTGTGTTTTCAAAAACTTTTTTCCATTGACCTTTGAATTCCAATAAAATGGGAAATGGTGACATGGGGGAAGTGCTTGTCAATGTTATGGAGGAACTATTACTTCTGTGCTTGCTCTCACCTAACCCAATAACAAACTACAATCAAAATACCAAAACCACTGGAACAAATTAGTCATTTTTTAAATGGAAAAAAATTATAAATTCTTTATTTATCTGAAGAAGAAACATTATAATCTTATAAACTACAAGAAACTATATCATGGTTCCAATCTCAGCTAGTGATGATCTTCTGCAGCATCTGCACCACTAATTGAAATGATCCCAGAGCATTGAAACGATCCTAGAGAATGATCTCAGGAATGAGTGGGTTAACATATGATGAGCGTTTGACTGCACTGGCCTGTACTCGCTAGAGTTTAGAAGGATGAGGGGGTCCACATTGAAACTTATCGAATAGTAAAAGGTCTGGATAGAGTGGATGTGGAGAGGCTGTTTCCACTAGTGGGAGAGTCGATTACCGGAGGCCACAGCCTCAGAATTAAAGGACGTTCTTTTAGAAAGAAGATGAGAAGGAATTTGTTTAGTCAGAGGGTGGTGAATCTGTGGACTTCTTTGCCACAGAAGGCTGTGGAGGCCGTCAATTGATATTTTAAAGGCAGAGATAGGTAGATTCTTGATTAGTACAGGTGTAATAATAATAATAATAATAATAATGTATTTTATTGTCATTTCACATAACTGCAACGAGATTTGGTTTGCAACTTCGAGATTTCGGTTTGCAACCCCCGAGAACAAGGTTTGTAAAAACGAACATTTGACCAGTAAGATCAACACAGACTAAAGTGCGAGGCCGGGGGAGACAGTCCATGGGGGTGGGGGGGGTACTCAGCAGGGCCGGTTCAGAGCCGCTATAGCTCTGGGAATGAAGCTGTTCCTGAGTCTGGTAGTGCTGGCGTAGAAGGCCTTGTAACGTCTGCGGGAAGGGAGTAGTTCGAACAGTCCATTACAAGGGTGAGAGGAGTCTTTATGTATGCTGACGGCCTTCCTGAGGCACCGTGTGTGGTAGATGCCCTCCAAGGCTGGTAGCGGTATCCCAATAATCTGTTGCGCTCTGTGAACAACGCGCTGAAGAGCTCTCCTCTCTGCCACCGTGCAGCTGAGATACCACACAGATGCCATACGTTAGTGGTGCTCTCTGTGGTGCAGCGGTAGAAGGTCGTCAGCAGCTGTTGAGGCAGACCTGTCCGTTTCAATGTTCTTAGGAAGAACAGTCGTTGCTATGCCTTTTTGACCAGCGCAGCAGTGTTGGTGGACCATGTGAGGTCCTCTGAGATGTGAGTGCCCAGAAACTTGAAGCTGGACACTCTCTCCACACTGTCTCCGTAGATGGAGATTGGGGCGTATTCCCCATTCTGTAACCTCCTGAAGTCAATAATCAGCTCCTTGGTCTTGGAGGTGTTTAGCGACAAGTTGTTCCGTGAGCACCAGTCCGTCAGGTTCTACACCTCCGCTCTATAGTTTGTTTCATCACCGTTGGTGATCAGCCCGATCACCGTTGTGTCATCTACAAACTTGACAATGATACAAGTGTATCTCTTTTTTTCAAGAGAGCTAGATTTAGCTCTTAGGGCTAAGGGAATCAAGGAATATGGGGAAAAAGCAGGAAGGGGTACTGATTTTCGATGTTTAAGAAGGAACTGCGGATGCTGGAAAATCAAAGGTTGACAAAAGTGCTGGAGAAACTCATCGGGGGCAGCAGCATCTATGGAACCAAGGAAATAGGCAACGTTTTGGGCCAAAACCCTTCTTCAGACTGATGTAGGGTGGAGGGGAGGAGGGGGGGGAGACTTGGAGAAGAAAGGGAAAAGGAAGAGGAGGAGCCTGAGGGCTCAGGGAGAGCTGAGAAGGGGAGGAGACAGCAAGGGCTACCGGAAATTGGTGAATTCAATTGCCGCTTGGGTGCAGACTGCCCAAGCGGAATATGAGGTGCTGCTCCTCCAATTTCCAGGGGTGCTCACTCTGGCCATGGAGGAGGCCCAGGACAGAGAGGTCGGATTCGGAATGGGAGGTGGAGTCGAAGTGCTGAGTGTTACTTCATCCGCTTCACCACTAACTTCTACCTACACTGGGCGGCACAGTTGCTGCCTTACAGCACCAGATACCCGGGTTCCATCCTGACTACGGGCGCTGTCCATACAGAGCTTGTACGTTCTCCCCGTGACCTGCGTGGGTTTTCTCCGGGATCTCCAGTTTCCTCCCACACTCCAAAGACGTACAAGTTTGGAGGTTAATTGGCTTGGTATAATTGTCAATCATCCATAGTGTGTGTAAGGTAGTGTTAGCATGCGGTGATCGCTGGTCGGCCCTGACTCGGTGGGCTGAAGGGCCTGTTTCCCCTCTGTATCTCTAAATTAAAAAAACTAAACGACACTAAATAAACTGCAATGAAGATTCAAGTGTGATTTCATGGAAACCCAGCTTGATGACATTTGAGATAGTGACATGATGATTAATAACTTCACCTAGAAATCAGTTTCACTCACCCATCTATAAGAGGAGTTTCTTTCATTAATGCCTCTGCTCGAAGTCTGAACTGATCCGCAGAGCATTGGCAAACACACAATAGGAAGAGAGCAATCCACATCTTCTTTATCACTGATTTCTGTGAATTAGATATAAATTGATGTGAATTTCCCCTTCTTTCACTTTATATCAGAGATATAACATAAAACACATAATAAACAAGAGCAGGACTCAAGAACCTGTAGATGCTGAAATCATCTGAAGAAGAGTCCCAACCCAAAGTGTTGTCTGGCCGTCCCCACCACAGGTGATTACATAAGACATAGGCGCTCAATCATGGCTGATCTATCTTTCCCTCTCAACCCATTCTCCTGCCTGCCCATAATATTTGACACCCTTACTAATCAAGAACCTATTAATCTCCACTTTAAATCTACCCAAAGACTCAGCCTCCTCAGCCACCTCTGGTAATAAATTACACAGATTTACAGCCGTCTGGCTAAATAGATTCCTCTTCATCTCCTTTTTAAAGGTATGTCCTTTTATATTGTGGCTGTGCCCTCTGGTCCATGACTCTCCAACAAGTGGAAACATCCTCTCCACATCCCATCTATCTAGGACTGTCATTATTCAGTAAGTTTCAATGAGATCCCACCTCATCCTTCTAAACTCCAGCGAGTACAGGCCCAAAACTGCTTACATTGCTCCAAAATGTGGTCTAAAATTCCTCAGCATTACATCCATGCTTATATATTTTAGTCATCTCAAACTGAATGCTAACATTGCATTTGGCTTCTTTACGAATGATTCAACCTGCAAATTATCCTTTTGGGAATCCTGCACCAGTACTCCCAAGTCTGAAACCTCTCTATTTAGAAAATAGTCCAGGCCTTTATCCCCACGACCAAAGTGCATGACTGCATAATGTATTATGCTGTATTCCATCTGCCCACTCTCCCAGTCTGTCCAAGTCGTTCTGGCAACTGCTTCCACCACTACCTGCCTCTCCACCTATTTGTGTCAGGGTTCAAGGTCAGTTTATTGTCACATGTACCAATTAAGGTACAGTGATACGTGAATTACCATACAGCCATACGGGGAAAAAAAGCCTCACTGTGATGGAAGGCAATAAAGTCTAATCTTCTTCCTCTTTATTCTCTTTATTCTTCCGTGGTCGGGGCAGTCGAACCACCCTCAGTCGGGGCGATCGACGCTAATGCTGCTGGCTATCGAAGCCCCTGCATCACGCGGTCAAAGCTCCTGCGGCTTGGAGCTCCCGAAGTCGGTCTCTAACCAGAAACCTCAAGTTCCGCGATGTTAAGTCCTGCAGGCTTCCATGGTTGGTTCTCCCGAAGTCGGTGTCCAGCAGAGACTACCAACTCCTCGATCTTAGGCGCAGTGTGGGCGGAGATACGATATGGAAAAAAAATCGCATCTCTGTCGAGGTAAGAGATTAGAAAAAGTTTTTCCCAACTCTCCCCCCCCCCCCCCCCACCTCACCCAAAACAAGCTAAAGAGCACTAAAAACATACATTAAACACATAAAAACAACAAAGAAGGAAAGGGACAGATAGACTGCTGGCGAGGCAGCCATTGCTGGCGCCACCCGGCCACAAAGCCATCAATTCCATCATCCAAATCATTGATATACAACGTGAAGAATAGCGGCCCCAGCACCGACCCCCTGCAAAACACCACTGGTCACTGGCAGCCAACCATAAAAAGCCCCCTTTATACCCACTCTTTGCTGTCTGCTATCCAGCCAACCTTCTATCTAGCTAACAGCTAACAATGGCTAGTTTCCTTTATAATCATTGCTTTTAAGCATATCTTTCATTCATTTGTTCTATATTTCACTACATCACCGTCTATAACTCCCGTTTTCCTTTCCCCTGATTCTCAGTCTGAAGATGGGCCTCGACCCGAAATATCACTCATTCCTTAGATGCTGAGTTGCTCCAGCATTTTTTGTCTGCCTTTGGTGTAAATTGGCACTTGCAGTTCCTTTCTACACACTCAATCTGTCTGTGCCAAGTGAGTTTAACTTCTCTTGAACAGGAATGGCAAAGGTACCATGCGCACCTTGATCCCATTACTGTTGACATGTTCTGGCTTGTGGAGGTCTCTCCTCTCATTTAAATTATCCCAATTCCTCAGGGAACCTAACGCCATCCATTTCTTCAGCCAAACGTTTTGTCTGCTCTGCCTTTCCATATCCACACACTGGCATGTGATACCAAGTTAGCCCACAAATCCTGGCTGTTCACAGGCTCCTTTGGGTAGTCCTGCAGCCATTCAATGACACCTTTGTTCCTGGATCAAATAAGGGCGGCACGGTGACGCAGTGGTAGAGCTACTGCCTTACAGTGCCAGAGACCCAGGTTCGATCCTGGCTATTGGTGCTTGTCTGTACGGAGTTTGTACATTCTCCCCGTGACCTGCGTGGTTTTTCTCCGATTTCTTCGGTTTCCTACCACACTCCAAAGACACATAGGTTTGTAGGTTAATTGGCTTGGATTTAAATGTACAAATAAATGTAAAATTGTCCCTAGTGTGTGTAAGCTAGTGTTGGTGTGCGGGGATAGGGTAATAGGGAAGAGTATTGGTGCGGACTCGGTGGGATGAAGGGCGCTGTATCTCTAAACTAAAAATGGTGCAACCTCAGTAATACCCGCCCGCTCCCATCTCCTTCCACTAATACTCTTCCTTATTTCCCTCTTCCTCTTCTCTCCAGCTTCTGCTGGCTGGTGAACAAAATGGGTTGGAGAGACTCCAGCACTAGCTTCCCCATCTCCTTCTTCCATCCGCGGATATCCATTCCCCCACTGTCCATACATTGTTCAGCTTTGAGTCGACAACATTTTAGTGGTTCTCAGCCTCACGGATGCACAGCAGTGACTGCAGACCTCTCACCAACCCCATAACCAGGCACTTGTACCTGGTACTTGCAGGCACTTGCTGCATATTTGGTTATTCAAACCATGGGATCTGTCCAGGTCTTCCCACCAGACACAGGACGCGCAATCCATAACACTGCTTTACAGACTAAAGCTTTAAAGGGGACCCGAGGTGCAAGCTTTTCATACAGAGGGTGGTGCGTGCATGGTACAACGCAGCACAGGAAGTGGTAAAGGTGGGTATAATTTCCATATTTAGAAGTCAAGTACGTGATTTGCAAACAAATGGAGGGATATGGGCCAGGGGGGGCAGGTAAATGACAATAGTTTGGTTAGACAAGTTGGTCAATCAGCATGGACAAGATGGGAGAGTCTCCCATCTGGTGGGAGAGTCTAGGACCAGAGGTTGTAGCCTTAAAATTAAAGAGCGCTCTTTTAGAAAGGAGGTGAGGAGGAATTTCTTTTGTCAGAGGATAGTTAATCTGTGGAACCCATTGCCACAGAGAGCTGTAGAGGCCAAGTCAGTGGATATTTTTAAGGCAGAGATAGACAATGTCTTGATTAGAATGGGTGTCAAGGGGAGAAGGCAGGAAAATGGGATTAGGCAGAGGTCAGCCATGATTCAAGAGTCAAGTCAAGAGTGTTGAATGGCGGAGTAGACTTGATGGGCCGAATGACCTAATTCTATTCCTATAACTTGTGAACTGGTCTTAAAGGTTCTATGCTGTATAGATCTATGGCTCTGTGATTCCTAACCTGGATAGAATAAAGGCCAAGTGACAGCCTCTCACCAGCTGGTTCCGTCCCCCTGTGTTGATACCACTGTTCCCATGAGGTGGCCCTGGATCTGCTGATGAATCACCCCCCCCCCCCCCCCACACCAACCTCACCAGAGTCCCTTACTCACCACAGCCTCTACTCCAAGCACCAAGTTCTGATGGAAATTCTGCAAGATCTGCTGTATCCAAATAACAATGTGCTTTTTGAGCATTAAATACCTATCGAGCACTGGTTGAGTCTCTTTTGCATTAACCTTTAGCCTCCAGAATTCATTATAAATTAATTATAATTTGGCCCAGGAACTAGAAACACAGTTATTCATTAACGACATAGGGAAAGTCGACATGCATAAATATTAAACAAGCTATACTCACGGTTCGATTCCTTCCCCTGCAATTTAGCTATTGCACTGTTGCAACATCAAAAGATTGAAGCGACTGTAAACAAGCTACCCACTCACTGCTAGAGCACTAAATATAATGGTCCCAGAATTGAGCTTGCTTGAGGCTTGAGCCCAGGCAAAACTCATAGGTCTTATTTGCATCCGAGTAGTATTCACAGAGTGGCACTGGGTGCAAGATACCACTGCTTTTATTGTATTACTTCACCCTAGGTAAACTAAAGAAATGCACACAACTGTACAACTCCCCCCCTTCTGTCATGGGGTCGACTGTCTACCCTTTCCCCTCACCCCACCCCTCCAAAGATTTTTGCACATCTCCAATCCTGGACTATCTACTCGTCACTTTCATCTCATGTTTCAGATATCTTGTGTTTAATGACTAATGGCAGACCAATTTCCCTCCTGAGATAAATTAAGGTCTATCGTATCGTACCGTACAAGATGCAAATACTTCTGATCACCTGACACACGCAGTGGAGAAGATCTTGAGATTTTGGCAGTGTATCCAGACCATTTTGTGCTGATTTTCTTCGCAAATATCTTTCAACTGCGTTGTTCTTGGTTGTTTTATCTGAGATTGAAATTAACTGAGGAAAACTGAATGTGTATGGTGATGCTAAGTGTGGCCAGGAAAATAATGTGGCTGCTGACCTCACTGGCCTCACTGACCTGAAGACTTGGGGGTCTCACGTCCTCTCCACTCCCAGGCTCTGTGTACGAAGGGGATCAAATGGGGATCATTACAGAGGATTGCCCTGCTTGAATTGTGCTTTCCTCAGGGCATAATACCTAGACTTGCCACACAACATGGCAAGGAAACAAACACAAGGCTTGTAGTTAGTGAATGTGTGGCAAGAATAACGAGGGTGATTATTCCAGAGTAAACCGAGCGGAGATAATAATTAAGGGGAGACTCAGCAGATCACACATCATCAGCACTCCAACGCCCCTAATTTCTCAGGCTTAAGAAGTTTGGCATGCCCCGAACAACTCTCACTAATTTCTACTGATACACCGTGGAAAGCATTTTATGGGGATGCATCACAGCTTGGTTGATATTGCAGCCAATTGTGGACGCAGTCCAGCCATCACACAAAGTAACCTCCCTTTCATTGACTCCATTTACACCTCATGCTGCCTCGGCAAGGCCAGCAGCATAATCAAGGACAAATTGCACCCTGACCACTTTTCCCTTCTCCATTCAGGCAAAAGATATAGAAGTGTGAAAACGCACACCTCCAGACTCAGGGACAATTTCTTCCCAGCTGTTATCAGGCAACTGAACCATCCTACCACAACCAGCGAACAGACCTGAACTACTATCTACCTCATTGATGACCTTGGACGACCATTGATCGGATTTTACTGGCTTTATCTTGCACTGAACATTACTCATGTTATTCTCTTTATCATGTATCTGTGCACCGTGGCTCGATTGTAATCATGTATTTTCTTTCCACTGACTGGTTAGCACGCTACAAAAGTTTTTCACTGTACCTCGTTACACGTGACAATAAACTAAATTGAACTAAAATATAAAAGATTTTAAAGTGATAAAATGAAAATATTAATGATATTGCAACTTCTAATTTAATCAAAAGCTCCAATTTTTATTAATGCATGAGTTTTACAAAGTTAATTAAAAGTTGCGCATTCTGCTTCTGCTGTGCAGTCTGCAGGAAATCTTTGCTGCCCAGCCTGCCTGATGTCATACAGAGGGCATCGGAGAAGGGGAAAACATTCTCACCCCTGCACCACTGGGTCTTTGTGGGCAGCTTTCTTCAAGACCATCAATGAGTATCTTAGTTTCAACACTGACCGCTAAGTCTATTGAACTTATCAGAAGCGGGAAGTATAAGAGGATGCAGGGAAGGTAATGCAAGCATAACACCCAAAGTGAATAGAGGTGAGGGTAGGGGGCAAGAAACAAAATGAGGTCCATTATAGGATGGAGGATTTGCCAGGGTAGAGTAGCAATAGTCAAAATATAATGTTTAAGATAAAGTAGCCGTTAATATAAACAAGAAATAATCTCCATAAACTATTTCAAAATGTAAAGTACAAGCAGTACACCGTGTTGGAAGGACTGCTATTTATTAACAAACAGTACTGTCTGCAGTTCACAGGTTGCTGGTTCAATGCAGGATGTGCCCAGGAAACATTTTATCAAGATGCATCAAAGCTTGGTTTGGGAACAGCTCCAAGACCACAAGAAATTGCTGCGATTTGTGGACACAGCCCAGACCATCACATAACATTCACACAAAAATTCACAATATAACATGATTTTTAAATCTCATTGTCATTAATTTATAAGCCAAATGGAAGGATTTAATGAAATTAAATAAGTCTTTCTTTAATTGGATTATTTAATTGACTTTATACCTCATGCTGCCTCGGGAAGGCCAGCTGCATAATAGACAATAAGACAATAGACAATAGGTGCAGGAGTGGGCCATTCGGCCCTTTGAGCCAGCACCGCCATTCAATGTGATCATGGCTGATCATCCACAATCAGTACCCCGTTCCTGCCTTCTCCCCGTATCCCGACTCCACTATCTTTACGAGCCCTATCTAGCTCTCTCTTGAAAGTATCCAGAGAACCGGCCTCCACCGCCCTCTGAGGCAGAGAATTCCACAGACTCACAACTCTCTGTGAGAAAAAGTGTTTCCTCGTCTCAGTTCTAAATGGCTTATCCCTTATTCTTAAACTGTGGCCCCTAGTTCTGGACTCCCCCAACCGGGAACATGGTTCCTGCCTCTAGCGTGCCCAAACCCGTAATAATCTTATATGTTTCAATAAGAATCCCTCTCATCCTAAACTCCAGAGTATACAAGCCCAGCCGCTCCCGCCCCCATGAGTCTCGGGCAGATGGGGCTCGTCAGCCTGGGAAGGCAGTCTATCTAGGAGAGGGTAATCTCTGATTTAAAACTTCCACTGCCTTGTGGCCATATCCAGTCATGGAAAAGGCTCCTGGAGTAAACCTCAGAAGATCCGGAGTCGGAGTCCCTAAGGCAGTTCGTCGTTGTCTACAACCTCGTTCTGGCAGCTCCTGCGACGGAGCTGGTGCCAAACTGTAACGGCCCTGCTGTTCCTTTGGATGGATCAGCGACGTGGAGAGGGGAGACGTGCTGCATGGGCAACAGCCTGTCCTCCATATGACATCGCCCAGGCTTGCATCCGACCACACATCACCTGCAAACTAGGATGCATCACCCATGGTCAGTCATGACCAAAGGGGGCCTACTACTCATGTAAATAAAGGGTTGATAATCCAAGTCAACCAAGTTTCAATCCAATGCAAACCACCTGACAAACAAATGTACTCGGGTGGAAGCGGATGTTGTGCGTAAGATGGGGGTCAGTGTGTACCAGGCAGGGACCTCAGAATGGTTGTGGATGCTGTGAGCTGCACCACATTGACTACAATGAGTGGTGGACTTGCAGGAGGAGTAGAACACAGCCACGGAGGAGGTGGAATATGATGTGATCAATTCACCAGCGACCGCACACAACCCCTTCATCAGTACAAGGTATCTTTAGATTCCCCTGGTCCAGCATTTGAAAATCAAATGCAAACGTCGACCTGTAAGCAACCAAGCAGGAATTTCAAAACCTGCAATTGCCCAACATCAACGCACATCTTTGCTTTCATCACTGACTGGATTGGAAAGGTTCAGAGGGATACGGGTCAAACGCAGGCAAATGGGACTAGCTTAGATGCGGCATCTTGGTTGGCACGGCTACGATGGCCTGTTTTCTGTGCTACATGAATATGACAAAGTATTGAAAAAAAAACATGAATATCAAATATAAAAGTTAAAAATTCAACATTGTGTAATATCCTATTGTGCAACACTTACACAATTATGCGTGAAAACTTCTCAGAACTTACACATGGTGCAACCTTGTGGCTTCAGCATTGGGAGGGCGAGACTGCTCGAATGACTGTGTTGCTTCCTGATGGTTGAATTTTGAAGCCCTTCTAAAGATTGCTCCACCTGCATCTGTGCTATTACCACACCTTTCCAGAGCTCTCACTTAACTTTTTTTCCCTGTTGCCAGCAGGGCAACCTCGGCAGCTTTTTAGGTTGCCAAATGACAGTTTAGGTGGTCATTTAAGATGGCTTGCATGACGCGTGCGATAATGTGCTTGGACAAAGTGCGTAGTTACCAGTCGGAATTATGGTCAATGAAGCATTCACATCTTATTTCTGCTTCAAATAAAGTCGCAAACTAAACATATTCACCAATCAAGACATGATATATATATACCACAATGACATGCAGCAAAATTATAATACAGTAACTCAATTCTTTTTACACATTGCAATGAATGCAATTTTGATTATGAATGCAATCTTTCTACTTCCAAACAAAAATCTGGTTGGATTATTCAGCATGACCAACCTCGGTGAGATCAATTGCAGGCTTGGCGATCGCGTTGCACAACACCTCCACTCAGTTCGCAATAACCAACCTGATCTCCCGGTGGCTCAGCACTTCAATTCCCCCTCCCAACCTTTCTGTCCTGGGCCTCCTCCACGGCCAGAGTGAGGCCCACTGCAAATTGGAGGAACAGCATCTCATATTTTGATTGGGTAGTTTACACCCCAGCGGTATGAACATTGGCTTCTCCAATTTCAGGTAGTCCTTGCTTTCTCCCTCCTTCCCAGCTCTCCCACAGCCTACTGTCGCCACCTCTTCCTTTCTTTTTCCCGCCCCCCCCACCCCTCCCGACATCAGTCCGAAGAAGGGTCTCGACCCCGAAACGTCGCCTATTCCTTCGCACCATAGATGCTGTCTCACCCGCTGATTTTCTCCAGCTTTGTCTACCAACAGGATCCCACCACTGGCCACATCTTACCATCTCCTCCCCTGTCGGCTTTCTGCAGAGACCACTCCCTCCATAACTCCCTGCTCAATTTGTTCCTTCCCACCCAAACCACCCCCTCTCCTAGCACTTTCCCTTGCAACTGCAGGAAATGCTAGACTTGGTACTTTACCTCCCCCTTGACTCCATTCAAGGACCCAAGCAGTCTTTCCAGGTGTGGCAGAGGTTCACCTGCACCTCCTCCAACCTCATCTATTGCATCCGCTGCTCTAGGTGTCAGCTGCCCTACATCCGTGAGATAAGTGTAGATTTGGCGATCGCTTCGCCCAACACCCCCGCTCGGTTCGCAATAACCAACCTGATCTTTCAGTGGTTCAGCACTTCAACCCCCCTCCCATTCCGCATCCAACCTTTCTGTCCTGGGCCTCCTCCAAGGCCAGAGTGAGGCCCAACGTAAATTGGAGGAGCAGCATCTCATATTTCGCTTGGGTAGTTTACACCCCAGCTGTATGAACATTGACCTCCAATTTCAGGTAGTCTGCTTTCTCCTCTGCTTCCCAGGTCTCCCTCAGCCCACTGTCTCTGCCTCTTCCTTTTTTCTTCCCGCCCCCCTCCCTCCCCGCACCCACACATCAGTCTGAAGAAGGGTTTCGACCAGAAACGTCGCCTATTTCCTTCGCTCCATAGATGCTGCCTCACCTGCTGAGTTTCTCCAGCATTTTTGTCTACCCATTCACACAAGTTCTGTTATCCCACTTTCCTCACCCACTCCCTGCACATTAGGGGCAATTTTACAGAGACAAGTTAACCTCCAAAGCCAATGCGTCTTTGGGATGGGGGAGGAAACCCAGATGCTTGCAGGGAGAATATGCAAATTCAACACAGACAGTGCCCGAGAACAGGATCGAACACAGATCTCTGGCGTGTGAGGCAGCAAGTCCACCAGCTGTGCCACTATATTTTATTTTCCAAAACAAAAAATGATACGTTGATAACTTTGGTTACTAAAAAAAAGAAACTATCCATTTTCAGTCTTAAATCTCTAAGTGACACTATGTCCCCCTTTACAGCTACTGTATGTTTTAATTCAGTTCAAGACCATGGGGCAGTACATTGGCCATAAAGTTGTTGCCTAAAAGTGGCAGAGACCCGGAATTGATCCTGAATATGGGTGCTGTCTGTATGGAGTTTTGTTTTCTTGTTTATAACATTGTTTACAGAGTACTATGTTTACATATTCTGTTGTGCTGCTGCAAGTGAGGATTTCATTGTTCTAACTGGGACGTGAGAGAATACAACACTCTTGACTCTTGACTTATGTCGCTAATGTGTGGGATAGAACTAGTGTACGGGTGATCGGTGGTCAGCGTGGACTCGGTGGGCCGAAGGGCCTGTTTCCACGCTGTATCTTTAAATTAAACTAAAAACACTAAAACCAGAGGAAATCTAAAGAAGGGTTTCTACCCGAAACGTCACCCAATTTCTTCCACCCAGAGATGCTGGCTGCTCCATGGAGTTCCCCCGCACAATTAAAGCATGGAATAGTCTACACCCTACCATAGGTACCCAACCAGACGCAACTAAGTTTAAGGTGGCTCTTTTTTCCCAGGAATCCTTTTTTGCTTAAGTCCAAGTTAAGAGTCAAGAGAGTTTTATTGTCATGTGTCCCAGATAGGGCAATGAAATTCTTGCTTGCTGCAGCACAACAGAATATGTAAACATAATACGGAACAGGAGATAAAAGTTCAGTGCATCTATATACCGTAGACCATATATATACACAATAAATAATCTGATAAAATGCAATAGGCTGTTATTTTTGGAGTTTGGCGTTGGTGGGTCCACCAGTTTAAATTCTATTTGGAATATTTTTGTAGGGCCAGGAAACTAAGAAGCAAGAGTTAATCCAGGGAGTTACTCCAGCTCCAGGCAGTGATTCTGCGTTGGTTTTCAGCGGTCGCGGTGAGGCGGCAACCGGACAGCAATGGCGGCCAGATCTCCCACAATGCAAAGGGAGGGAGAAAGTGGCCGACACCAAGCAGTTGCCGTGGCAGTGCGCATGTGCAGGGCGGCACATGCGCACAACCACGGTTGATGATGTGCTGGCCGTGGTTGTGTGTATGTGCAGGGGGAGGATGTGCCGTGCCGAGCGGAGACCCGAGAGCCGAGAGCCGGACCCGGATGGCGGGCGGAGACGGAGAGTGACAGAGAGAGAGAGAGATAGAGAGGGGGCCCGTTTAGAATTAAATGATAGGTTTCCCGGGAGCTTGTCAAGCCGGGCAAAATGGCATGGCTTTTAGGCTCGGTGGGACTGTAGATTACCATTACCCGGGCAACCGCTAATTTCGAGCCCTGCTTTCATATACTTCCCCGTATAATTCCGAATACTGATTGATGTGGGTGGTAAGACATTTTGGTAAGACAAACCAGGGCAGGAATTATACAGTAAAAAAATAGGACCCCAGGAGTGTTTCAGAACAGAGAAATCTAGAGATGAAGGTAAATGATTCCATGAAATTTGGCAACACATGTAGACAGGGTGGTGAAGAAGACATTTGGCATGTTGCCTTCAGGCGGCAACTCTCAGACAGCTCCTCCTACTTATCATTGGACCATGACCCCACAGACGAGCACCAGACCTTAATATCACACACCATTTCTGATTTCATTACTTCCAGCTCTCTGCCCTCTAAACTCATCATTCCCCAGCCCCACACGGTCCAATTTTATCTTCTGCCCAAAATCCACAAACAGAACTGTCCTGGCAGACCCATTGTTTCTGCTTGTTCATGTCCCACCGAATTTCCACATACCTCGACTCCATCCTATCCCTAGTCCAATCCCTCCCTACCTATGTCCAAGACGCCTCACACGTCCTTCATCTCTTTAATGACTTTTGTGCCTATTAAGTACATGAATTGAGGCATCATGTTACAGTGTATAAGAAGTTGGCATGCCCACATTTGGAATACTGCGTATATTCTGGATATCCTGGAGTTGGAAGGATGTCATGAAATTGGGAAGGGTGCAAAAAAAAATTTAACAAGAATGTTATCGGGTGTGGAAGTTTTTAGCTGCAAGGAGAGACTTTGTCTTTTCCCCTTGGACCATAGGAGGCTGACTGTTGATCTTATTGAAGTTTACAAAATCATGAGGGTGAACAGCCATCATGAGGGGTTTCCCCAGAGTCTAAAACTAGATAGATCTGAGGGGCGACTTTTTCCACAGAGGATAGTGCATATATAGAACAAGCTGCCAGAGGAAGTGGTAAAAGTGGTAGAGGGATATAGGCCAGGCACAGGCATGTTAGGCAACCTAGTTGGCATAAACAAGTTGTACCAGAGGGACTGTTTCCATGCAGGTGGGGCAATGAACAGCCAAGATATCCTTAACATGGCATCGATAGTGCACCGGTCACCCTTGAAGGTCTGATTTACTTCTTCCATTATTGCAATTGATCACAATTTAGGTGATCACTCTTTCCATGAAAAAAGGAATAACTACAAAGAATTGTGATGCATATTCCCACCATTCATTTGCAAGACAGACCGCTCCCTGCACCGCCGCTCCTCAACTCGCCCGCAGTCCCGCCCGGGGTTCCATCGCCGTCAGCCCGTCACCACCCACCAGGCCCCAGGCCCGCCATCAGCAACAGGAGCCGCGCCACCACTCACCGCCTGCCCGGCCCATCCCACGCCCGGCCCACACAAGCTGCTGCTGCCGCCGTCGTCGTCGACCCCCATCACCGATGGCCGGGACTATCGACGCTTCGGCCGCTGACCCGGACCCCAGTCCCCCGCGGATCTCCACCAGCGACCCTCGCCACTCCACCGCCCACCAGCGCGCCGTCGCCTTACCTGAGTCCCAGGCTCAGCACCGGGCCCACGGTCTCCACGATGCAGGCGCCTGCACCAGGTAATCTGACCGCGCTGGGTCCTGGTCCTCTCCTCCTCACTCCTTACCCTCCTCCTGCTCCCTCCTCCTGCTCCCTCCTCCCTCCTCCTCCCTCCTCCTCCCTCCTCCTCCCCCCTCCTCCCCCCCCCTCCCCCCCCCTCCCCCCCCCTCCTCCCCCCTCCTCCCCCCTCCTCCCCCCTCCTCCCCCCTCCTCCCCCCTCCTCCCCCCTCCTCCTCCCTCCTCCTCCCTCCTCCTCCTTCCCGCTCCCCCCCCCTCCTCCTCCTCCCCCCCCCTCCTCCTCCCCCCCCCCTCCTCCTCCTCCCCCCCTCCTCCCCCCCCCTCCTCCTCCTCCCCCCCCCCTTTCCTCCCCCCCCCCCCCCTTTCCTCCCCCCCTTTCCTCCCCCCCCTCCTCCCCCCCCTCCTCCCCCCCTTTCCTCCCCCCCCTTCCTCCCCCCCCCTTCCTCCCCCCCCTTCCCCCCCCCCTCTTCCTCCCCCCCCTCTTCCTCCCCCCCCTCTTCCTCCACCCCCCTCTTCCTCCCCCCCCCCTCTTCCTCCCCCCCCCCTCTTCCTCCCCCCCCCCTCTTCCTCCCCCCCTCTTCCTCCCCCCCCTCTTCCTCCCCCCCTCTTCCTCCCCCCCTCTTCCCCCGCCTTCCTCCCTCCCCGCCTTCCTCCCTCCCCGCCTTCCTCCCTCCCCGCCTTCCTCCCTCCCCCTCTTCCTCCCCCCCCTCTTCCTCCCCCCCCTCTTCCTCCCCCCCCCTCTTCCTCCCCTTCCTGCTCCCTCCCCACCCTCTCCTCCTCCCCACCCCTCTCCCCTCTCCCCCTCCCCATCCCTCTCCCCTCCCGTGTATGTGGTCTGGCGGACTTCTTCATGTAATCCCTAATCGCAACTTCTCATAAAATATAGATCGAACTTCAAACAGTAAGTTCTCGTTTAAACTCTATTATATTTGACTCATTGATGATGTGAAGTGCATAATGAGTGTTATATTCTGTTTGACCATTGATCAATATTTCACTTTATCACTATATTTTGTTCTATGTAATGTAAAAACACCAGTTATAGGGAGTGCAGTGTAAGATAAGCATATGTGAGCGTGTGCTCAGTAACATATTCCAAGGAGAATTTGCATGTACCAGTGAGTGCTTTCTTACTTTCAGGGAGCTATTTCAAGAAGATCCTCAAAATGACGCCTTTGATTAGACGGATTCCTTGAATTTACTACAGTTAGTTTAGTTTAATTTAGAGATATAGTGCGGGAACAGACCCTTTGGCCCATCAAGTCCACGTCAACCAGCAATCCCTGCACAGTAACACCATCCTACACACACCAGGGACAATTTACACTTTTACCAAGCAAATTAACCCACAAACCTGTACGTCTATGGAGTATGGGAGGAAACCGAAGATCTTGGAGAAAACCCACGCAGGTCACGGGGAGAACGTCCATACTCCGTGCAGACAGCACCCGTAGTCAGGATCGAACCCAGGTCTCCACCGCTATAAGGCAGCAGCTCTACCACTGCGCCACCGTGCTACCCAGGACAGGAACACTTTTAATGATGCTTTGGATACCAAAATACTGTTAATGTTCCCTGCAGTTATGTATCAGGTATGAACCACTCTTACCTCTCATGCCCTTTCTGTCTCATCACCTGTTACATTCACAAATATCCTTACATTGAATATAGGATATAGAAGCACAGGAAGAAGCCCTCCAGCCCGCAATGTCCATGACATACAAGATGCCGAGTAAAACGAATCTCCTCTGACTGGACATGATCCATATCCTTCACGAGAGTCAAGGTCTAGTGTGTTTTATTGGCACAAACAGAACAATGAATTCTTGCAGCAGCACCACAGGATTGTAAACACATATCTCAATAGATAACAGTAAACAAATAAAAAAAAGTTCAATAAATGAAAAAAAAACAATATAGTGCAAAAAACTTAGTTCAAAGTCCCTAGTACAATAAAGGCAGTTTATAGTCCAACGTTCAGTTCGTGTTCGTAGTATTTAATAGCCTGACAATTGTTGGGAAGAAGTTGTTCCTGAACCTGGATGTTACAGTTTTCAGACTCCTGTACCTTCTTCCCGATGGCAGGAGTGAAATGAGAGCGTGGCCAAGGGTTTTTTATTTTAGGCGGGGCTTCCTCGAGCATACTCCTCTTTTTGTAATCTCTTTCGTTCCTGCGTGTTCGAGTTCCAATTCGTGCCGAATGCATTCTGTTGATGAGAAAGTCGTGGATCCGGTTGCTGAGGGATGCGCTGAGAGACCGTTCCCTGGGCTTGGTAACGTGTTTGGAGGGAACAATGTTGTTCAACATGGAGCTGTAGTCCATGAGCAACAGCTAGGCATATGTGTTTTTATTATCCAAGTAGTCCAGTGCAGTGTGGAGAGCCATGTTGATCTACAGTCCATGTTGATCTATTTTGCTGATAGGCAAATTGTAGAGAGTCCAGGCTCTTGCTGAGGCAGGGGTTGACGCGTGCCATAACCAACCTCTTGGTTGGTAGTCGTTGTCACATTACTATTCTTGCACAACGATGCCCTTTTAAAACAGGACAAGTAAAGATGTCTGTAAATACTCCAGGTGCAGCTTAACAAAGTCCCATTAAGCTACACCACTTCCTGACCCTTATATTCAATGCCCTGCGTCTCTGGCGCTGTCAGGCAGCAACTCTACCGCGACACAACCGTGCCACCTTCGTGTAGTGTATTTTTCTTAAAAACATACTTCACAAATAACATTGGTGAATCATCCTGCCACAACCAGAGTGCAGTCCTGAACTACTCTCTACCTCATTGGTGACCCTCGGACTACCCTTGTTCGGACTTTACCGGCTTTACCTTGCACTAAACGTTGTTCCGTTATCATGTATCTATACACTGTAGATGGTTGGATTGTAATCATGTATTGTCTTTCTGCTAACCGGATAGCACGCAATAAATGCTTTTCACTGTACCTCGGTACAGGTGATACTAAACTGTACAACTGTATTATCTTTTCATTTTTATCATTCTATAAATGTTTGAATGTGGAATTGAAATTTCCTTGATGCACAGTCAGAAAACCCCATCAGTTTCTTTTCACTTTCCCTCATTCTTTATTTTTATCTAAACCATTGTGACTCAAATTCTCGTGCAACATTTCACGCACACACACAGTAATATCCTTGGTCATGAGTTCAAACTAAGTCATATGTCTTCCCTTTCCCTAAACACCCCTGCAGAATATCATTCACCAACATGATTTACATATACTTCCTGTGACTCAACGCACGTTACAACTTTGGGTTATTCCTGACCTCCACGTTTCTGTTGTTACCCTCTTGTCTGTAAATATACTTACTGTTGGTAAGCTGTCAGCTATTTGGTCATCCTCTTTCAGCTCCTAATTTCTATATTTAAACACTTCCATCTCTTCTGCATTTCCCTATAGAAACAGCATCTCCTATTTTGCTTGGGCAGCTGACAGTCCAGTGGTATGAATTTGATGTCCCTAACTTCAAATAAACCCGGCATTCTCTCTCTCCCTCTCTCTCTCTATCCGTCCCTCACACAAGTCGCACCAGCTTCTCGTTCTCACCCAACAAAGAGCTAACAGTGGCCTGTTTCCTTTATCATCGTTACTTTTTTGCATATCTTTCATTCATTGTTCTTTATCTCTCTATACAATTGTCTATATCTCTCGTTTCCCTTTTCCCTAACTAGTCTGAAGGAGGGTCTCGACCCAAAACGTCACCCATCCCTTGTCTCCAGAGATGCCGCCTGTCCTGCTGAGGTTCTCCAGCTTTTTGTGTCTATCTTCGGTTTAAACCAGCATCTGCAATTCCTTCCAGCACATTCCTACAGGGCCTCCCCTGTTTCAGTTCTGCCATTAGCTACTGTTTATTTTAAATCTACTCCTTTCTATTATGGCTCTGAAATCTTACCATTTCATTTCTCATTGATCACTTGAGGACTTTCTTGCATATAACTGCCCGCAGTCAACTTTTACCAAGTCCTGTACTGTCATTTTGAAATTGGCCTTCTCTCAATGCAGAACCTCAATTTCCAGTCCATCTTTGCCCTTCTCTATAACAACTGAACGACCATCATTATCTCTATCTCTGAACTTCTCCCCCATTGACTACCCCACAAATAAGGTGCAATGGTCAATAAGCAGAAATCCTGCTCCTCCAGTAATGAGCACTGTCAGAAGCCAGAACCCCCGCTCACATGTTGACATTATAGGAGTAGAATTAGGCCATTCGACCCATCGAGACTACTGCACCATTCAATCATGGCTGATCTCTGCCTCCTAATCTCATTCTCCTGCCTTCTCCCCATAACCCTTTACATCCGTTCATAAGAAGTTGTCTCTCTGCCTTAAAAATATCCACTGATTTGGTGTCCACAGCCCTCTGTGGGAATGAGTTCCACTGATTAACTACCCTCTGACTGAAGAGGTTTCTCCTCACCTCCTTTCTGAAAGAGTGCCCTTTAATTCTGATTGCTCTGTTAAATAGAAGCTACTTTTAATATACAGCACCCGAGCTGGTCTCCCATGGTTTTCACACAGAGAGTTGTGAGTCTGTGGAATTCTCTGAGGGTGGTGCAGGCCGGTTCGCTGGAGACTTTCAAGAGAGAGCTAGATAGGGCTTTTAAAGATAGCGGAGTCAGGGGATATGGGGAGAAGGCAGGAACGGGGTACTGATTGGGGATGATCAGCCATGATCACATTGAATGGCGGTGCTGGCTCAAAGGGCCGAATGGCCTACTCCTGCACCTATTGTCTATTGTCTGTAAAATCATTTAGTGTCTTATGTGTCTTTAGGTTCTTACTGTCAAAATTGTTTCCTTGTTCAAACGGCAGTTAACTTAGTATTTGAGCAGCATGGTGGCGCAGTTGATGGAGCTGCTGCCTACAGCACCTGAGACCTGGGCTCAATTATGACCACAGTACTGTCTGTGTGGAGTTCTCCCTGTGATCGCGTGAGTTTCCTCCAGGTACTCCAGCTTCCTCCCATGTCCCTAAGATGTGCAGGTTTGGAGGTTATTTGGCCTCTGTAGGAGACCCCTGTTGTGTAGGAAGGGTGAACGGGGGATCAATGCTTTGCATTGACTCAGCTGGTTGAAGGGCTATATTTCTAAAAGAAAATTGTGCCTGGGCACTTGATAGACTAGACAATAGGCACACGAGTAGGCCATTTGGCCCTTTGAGCAAGCACTGCCATTCACTGTGATCATGGCTGATCATCCACAATCAGTACCCGGTTCCTGCCTTCTCCATATCCCTTGACTCCACTATCTTTAAGAGCTCTATCTAACTCTCTTGAAAGCATCCAGAGAATTGGCCTCTACTGCCTTCTGAGGCAGAGAATTCCACAGATTCACAACTCTCTGGGTGAAAATGTTTTCCTCATCTCCGTTCTAAATGGCCTACCCCTTATTCTTAAACTGTGTTCTAAATGGCCTACCCCTGGTTCTGTACTCCCCCAACATTGGGAACATGTTTCCTGCATTTAGCGTGTCCAATCCCTTTATAATCTTATACGTTTCAAAAAGAGCCCCTCATCCTTCTAAATTCCAGTGTATACAAGCCCAGTCACTCCATTCTTTCAACATATGACAGACCCGCCATCCCGGGAATTAACCTTGTGAACCTACGCTGTACTCCCTCAATAGCAAGAATGTCCTTCAAATTTGGAGACCAAAACTGTACACAATACTCCAGTTGTGGTCTCACCAGGGCCCTGTACAACTGCAGAAGGACCTCTTTGCTCCTATACTGAACTCCTCTTGTTATGCAAGCCAACATTCAATTTAATTCAATCTTTAACATGCTGTCACTGCCTGCTGTACCTGCATGCTTACTTTCAGTGACTGATGTACAAGGACACCCAGATCTCACTGTACTCCACGTTTTCCTAACTTGACACCATTCAGATAATAAACTGCCTTCCTGTTCTTGCCACCAAAGAGTGTAACCTCACATTTGTCCACATTAAACTGCATCTGCCATGCATCTGCCCACTCACCCAACCTCTCCAAGTCACCCTGCATCCTCATAGCACCCTTGTATGATATCATTGTATACTTAGTCCACATACTTAAGAGAATATCATGGTGGTCTCAGGTTGTCCACCTTGTTGCTATTTCAGTAGAACAGATGAAAAATGAATAAACAGCTAACTCCATGGGATCTGGGAAACCAGGAGGTGGTGACTCACCCATGCATCTGTTGGGTTGGGTGACTTGCTGTGGGACGATCCTAGTTGGGAGTCTACATTTGTAAAGGGCACACACTGCAACCACAGTGTGTTGGCGGTGGCAGGACTGAGTACATAGGAGTTGAGGCTGTCAACCAAATAAAATGTTATGTCCTGGATCATATTCACTCCTCCAGTGAAGTGGAAACTTTCCCATCACAGTTCTGACCTGTGCTTTTTTGATGGGGATAGAGTTTGGGATTTCAGGAATGTAATTAAACGTAAGGAAAACTAAGGTAGGGAATAGATGGAATGCAGTCCTAGAGAGTTTGAACAGCCAGATATGACCTTTTTTTTGCCGAAGATAGACACAAAATGCTGGAGTAACTCAGCGGGACAGGCAGCATCTCTGGAGAGAAGGAATGACCAATTCCTTCTGAGTTACTCCAGCGTTTTGTGTCTATCTTCGGTTTAAACCAGCAACTGCGGTTCCTTCCATCACCTTTATTTAGCCAGTGGTTCCATGAGGATGTGGATCAACTTGCTCTGACTTCTGTGTCTGCGTATTGAAATGTGGAAGCCGGAGATAAACTGGAGGTTACGGAACAAAATGGTATGTCTTGGGTCAGGACAGGATGCACTTCACATCTCATTCGTCAGCTTTACACCGCACCCAGTTCAAAGGCCGAGAACAGAAAGGCCTACGTGGTCTCCCGGTTGCTAAACACTTTAACCCTCCTCCCATTCCCATTCTGACCTTTCTGTCATGTGCCTCCTCCACTGTCAGAGTAAGGCCCAACGCAAGTAGGAGGAAAAGCATCTCATATTTTGCTTGGGCAGCTTACAAGCCAGTGGTATGAATATTGACTTCACTAACTTCAAGTAACCCTTGCTTTCCCTCTCTCTCCATCCCTCCCCACCATAGTCGTCTGACTAGTTTCGCTGTCCTCATTAAAGTTTACTGATTGGACGTCTCGTTGGCACCTTCCCCTCAGCTAACAATGATTCATTCTACATTTTCCTTGACCCTCGTCCCTTTGATGTCTCAGTTTTCACACCTTACCCTTCCATATCTCTGTGTCTCCCTATCCCTTGACTCTCGGCCTGAAGAATCAAGTCAATGTGAGTTGATTGTCTTTCTGATCCTGATGAATTCACCCTTGTTTTTGGCTCTCAATGTGGGAAAGGCAGGTCCTACCCCACCAGTCTCATGTGCGCCTGTACCATTGGTGACTGTGGCAGGCATAACATCGGCCTTCCTGGGAATTAATCTGCGGAAACCAACTGACACGGATGGAGACCTTGCATTTTGCCAGCATTGTCTCCTTTCTTACCAGCAGGAAAAGAAATCTGATGAAGAAAATACTCTTTACATTTCTGGAATCATAAGATCACAAGTGATGGGAGCAAAATTAGGCCATTCGGCCCTTCAAGTCTACTCCACCATTCATTCATGGCTGATCTATATCTCACTCCTAACCCCATTCTCCTGCCTTCTCCCCATAACCTCTGACACAATTTCTGACATTGAATCTAAGGAGTCATGGGTTTATATGGCATGGAAACAGCCTTTGGCCAAACTCATGTTTACGACACGTGCTGCCTCCCTGAGCTAGTCCCAAACTGGCCAATATAATTCTGAACATTTTCTATCTATGTATCTGTCCAAATGTCTTTTAAACGTTGTACCTCGCCCTCGTTACACATAGTCACCATGCTCGAAGTAAAAATAGTTCCCCTCAGTTCCCCTTTAAATTGTTCCCATCTCATCTGAAAACTCTATCCTCTAGTATTAGGCGCCGCTTTAAAAAAGACTGTGACCATTCAACTGATTTATGCTCCTCATGATTTCATATACAGATTGATCTATTACCTGTATATAAAATCACGAGGGCATAAATGGATGAATGTTCATATTCTTTTGTTTCCACATTAACAAATTGGATATTGTCAATCGTGCATTACTTGTCACATGTGCAACTGCGTAGTGAAATTCTTTTTGCTTATATTGCACATGCGGGCGTTGCCATTTTTGGCGCCATTATTCAAAGTGCAAAGTCGAGTCGGCCCATGTGCTCGATGTCCTGGAGCACTTCCCGCAAACAGACGTCCCTCTCCTCTTCTCCCCTCGCCCAGCCATCTTTGTGGCCTGGGTGCGCCTGCTGCAGCCTACCTGAAGGCACCTTCCTACCGAACCTTGCTCCTCACATCTGTCTTCTCCAGCTCCCTCCCAGCCCCACCATCCAACAAGCCTTTGGGTGAGGTCTCGCTGACCGTGAGGTGCACCGACCGCAAGCCTTCTGGCGGACTTTGACGAGTTTTGGGCGGGATCCCGGTCAAGAGCCAGGCGTCATGGCCACGACTCCTCGGGGGGGCCTCCCCTGCGTTGAATTTCACGGGCCCAATTAATAGTAATGCAATTTCGGGTGGGAACTAGAGAAGCACTTACTTATACTTTGGAAATTGGCAAGAAAACAAAAAGTTGTCTTGGTAAAAAGTTGTTTCCTAGTAGCCTCCCGCAGTAATCAGATAGCACCGTCTCTTAAAATAGCAGCTGCTACTTTCACTGCAAATGGTCACTAGAAATTGCCAAGCAATCGCTTCTATTGCGACTTGTGCAATATTACTTTATTAAACAATGTAACGTGCAGCCTTTAGTACGTTTAGCTTGCAGTACAGAAAATATAGTTATGAAGAAGACCTCTATTGTTGAAAATCCTGCTGGGAGGAATGACTTTGCAAGTCTGAAACTCTAGATGCTAACCCTCTTTTCCCCATTGACAACTGTTCTTACATCATGATTTGCGATATAACGTGAGGTTTCTGTTGCAACTATTCTTAGAACATGATTTTCTATATAACATGAGGTTTCTGTTGCATTATAGCAGAAGTATCTTTATCTCTATACAGTCTCAGAGACCTATTTGACACCTAGAATGTATATTTTAGCATTAGGGAAGTTATATATTTCTGTTGCTTAAATGTATGCAAAAGGACATTTACCTCACTGGTGGTTCTCCATTTAAGTCTTATTCTTTCGTGCCTGTCTTCCATGTTTCAAATGTGGACCTCGCTCTCATCGGCCGTCCTGAAAATGAAGCAAGCTTATGGAGACAATCAGTGGGAGCCGTCACTTTATTGCAATAAATGATGGTGGTAGCAGAATTAGCACAGGTTACCGCCAGTTTCCAGCCCTGCGACATGGACGCTTCTGCTATGGGGCCTCCATTTAAGTTGTAACAGATGTTGGATATCCCTAACATGTAACTCAGCCAGAATGAAGGGATTACTGCAGGCTGAGTGTAGATTTGGCAGAGAATTTTAAAATGATGTAGTGATCCAATAGGGTACGTAAAATAAACATGATTTCACTTGTGGGGGATAAACCAATGCAAAAGCCAGCTTCTCATCAATCCAAAAACAAAATCCACAGAAACTATGTAGGAAGGAACTGCAGATGCTGGTCTAAACCGAAGATAGACACAAAAAGCTGGAGTAACTCAGCGGGACAGGCAGCATCTCTGGAGAGAAGGAATGGGTGACCTTTCAAGTCAAGAACATTCTCCAGAACCTGAAGAAGGGACGCAACCCGAAACATCACCCATTCCTCCTATCCAGAGATGCTGCCTGTCCCGCTGAGTTACTGCAGTTTTTGTGTCTATTTTTAACTAATTCCTGTTCAATAGTCTGGGTCTCTTTTCCATTCCACCCCACCCCTACAAACACAAACGCCCACACCGCAGCGAAAAAGCAACCTAGAATATGACCCTGTGTCTGCAGTGGAGCATAATGTGTGTGTAATGTCGCTGAGCTGAAGGTTATCACGGTGGCTGCAAAAGTCTGTGTGTCCTAAGATTATGTAGACTGTAGTAGCAGCTTAATAGGTTTTTGAGAAGGTGACAAAGATGATGAATGAGGGTAAAGCAGTGTATGTGGTCTACATGGATTTCAGTAAGGCATTTGATAAATCCCACAAGGTAGGCTGATCCAGAAAATTAAGATGCTTGGGTTCCACGATGACTTGGTCACTTGGATTCAGAACTGACTTACTCATAGAAGACAGAGGGTTGTGGTGTCAGGGTATTATTCTGGTCGGAGGTCTATGACCACTGGAGTTCTGCAATAATCTATGCTGGGCCCTCTGTTGTTGGTCAGACATGTCCATAACTTGGCCATGAATGTAATGTACAAACTCCATACAGACAAGCACCTATTGTCATGATTGAACCCAGGACTCTGACGCTGTAAAGGGCCTGTCCTACAAGCATGCAACTTTATGTGATGAACGCGATCAAACTAGAAGCGGGGGTCGCGCGGAGGTCGGGTGATCCCCTGTACAGGGCCATTCCCACCAGCATGCGCTTGTATGCGGCAAGCGCAACCAAACCGGCAGTAGGGGCCGCGCGAAGGTCGGGTGAGTGGCGCAACGCGCCGCAAGGTGATGCGAACTTGGAGTGAAGTCTAAGGTAAGTTCGCCAGGACAGAGAGGGGCACAGAGGCACACACACACAGAGGGCCACAGAGCCACACACATAGAGGGTCACGGAGGCACCTACAGATAGGTTCACGGAGGCATGATGTCGGGGCGGTGTGTAATGCGTTGAGGCGACTGCGAGCCAACAAGCCGTTGCCACGCGGAATTTTTGGTCATAGTCAGTTTTTCGGAGCCCCGCGCGATGTCGGGACGAACTCCGCACAATTCCGCACGGCTCCGGCGATCGAAGTGGGACCGGCCCCGCGACGCCGGACGGCTCAAGCGACCACGTTAGGTCGCGCTAATCGCATAGAGTTGCATGCTTGTAGGACAGGCCCTTAAGGCTGCAACTGCGCCACCGCCCAGTTTTGCCCAAAAAAACTAGGAAGGCTGATTCGTTGAATATATTCAATTGAACTTGAAGATGCACTGTTGAAAATGCATTGGCGGCAGTTTGCACTGTGACATTCAAGTGGAATTGGTTAAATATATGATGGGGGAAAAAATCGATGGAGTATAACTGGTGAAAAATTGGCGGCACAGTGCACAGCGGTAGAGTCGCAGCCTTATGGTGCTTGCATTGCCAGAGACCCGGATTCGATCCTAACTACTGCCTAACTTTTGTACGTTCTCCCCGTGACCGCGTGGGTTTTCTCCGAGAGCTTTGGTTTCCTCCCTCAAGGATTGGATTGTAAAGGATTGTAGGTTAATTGGCTTGGTGTAAGTGTAAATTGTCCCTAGTGTGTATAGCGGTAATGTTAACGTGCGGGGATCGCTGGTTGGTGTGGACCTAGTGGGCCAAAGGCCGTGTTTCCGCACTGTATCTCTAAACTAAAAAAGTTAAACTAAACTAAATATATATGTGGATAGGCCGACGGCTGAAACAAGAGCTGCTCTCGTGGAGAACCGTGTTGGCAAGAAGGACTGAACAGCGTGCTTCTCTGCTATAATTATATTCCATTTAATATTACTGTTTAATACTCTCTATCAAAAAGGGGCAGTTCCCTGTGACAAGGTAAAGTTCCAATACAAGGTAGACACAAAATGCTGGAGTAACTCCGCGGGACAGGCAGCATCTCTGGAGAGAAGGAATGGGTGACATTTCGGGTCGAGACCCTTATTTGCCCATTCCTTCTCTCCAGAGATGCTGCCTGTCCCGCTGAGTTACTCGAGCATTTGTGTCTATGTTTGGTGTTAACCAGCAATTGCAGTTCCTTCCTGCACATCCTGTAGCTTCCTATATAGTTCTGTTTTCCCTTCCTTATTGCCTGCTACATTTTGTAGTTGGCCACAGCTGGCTGCTATAAACACACAGGTAGTTACATGATTTAATTTATAAATGAATAAATAAATAAATTGCTATTTCTGACATGATTTGGGTTTAATTCATGTAAAACATCAGTGTCTGAAGAAGGGTTTCAACCTGAAACGTCACCTATTCCTTTTCTCCAGAGATGCTGCCTGTCCCGCTGAGTTACTCCAGCATCTAGTGGAGTAACTCATTTCCATTTATTTGCAGCAATTTTAATTACAAGGAAGCAATGCTGGAATGTAATAGCACAGTGCTAAATTCAGCAACAATATGAATGTGCGTGTGTGAAATAGTTAACAGGTACATTAACATATTAAAAACACACATGGTGAAAATGTCAGCATTGTCTTCTCTGAAGATTAAAGGCAGGTATTAGGCATTTTCAGTACACCCACGTTTGATATTGCTTATCTGAAATAGAGTAGTAAACACTGGAAACCTTCAGACAGTGTGGCAACGTCTCTGGAGAAAGAAACATAGTTCATGTTGCAGGATAATTATGTGAGTAAAACTCATTAATTAAATCTGATTTTGCCTCCATAGATCCTGCCCGACCTGCTGAAAACTTCCACAATTCTATGTTTATTTTTGGATTCCTATTTTCTCATTGCCATTAGCCTAACAGATCTTAATCCCCTCATCCACTAAATATTATATTTCAAAATCTTTGTTTTTAATTATAAATTCTTCTGCAGCCACAGCCCACACAACTTGAAAACCTTGTCTAATCTTATCTTGATTGTGTTTTTTTAGACTATTGAATCTGGTGTAGGTCATCTGACACCTCCACCCATACCACTGCACCCATCAGTCCACAACTATAAGTCTTCACAAACCACATCACGTTAATAAACATAGAGTCATAGCGTGATACAGTGTGGAAACAGGCCCTTCGGCCCAACTTGCCCACACCAGCCAACATGTCCCAGCTATACTTGTCCCACTTGCCTGCGTTTGTCCATATCTCTCCAAACGTGTCCTATCCATGTACCTGTCTAACTGTTTCTCAAATGTTGGGCAGGGCCGGATTTAGATGAAGAGAGGCCCTAAGCTATTTCACTCATGAGGCCCCCCCCCCCCCCCTCCCAATCCCCTACCCCCACGACTAGAGGACCATGACTACCCGACAGTGTGACACTTTTAGATCCTACTGTGTGTTGTCATTAAACAGTTGGTTTTAAAATACATATTGGATTTACCGTGGAGCGGGCGATGCCTTACCTAGATCGCCGTTTGAAGCTCTGGAGTGTTGGGCCTGCTGCTTCAACATCATGGAGCTGTGGTTTGGGGAGTTCCCAGCCTCGGGCCGCGCTGATTTCAACATCGTGGAGCCCTGGGATCCCTTTGCCGAGGGCCGCCAACGTGAATCTCCGCCCAGCTCAGTCTCTGGACTTCGGGAACCGCGGTCTCCGGTAGGAAGTGGCTGATTCGGAAGTCCAAACCACTGAGAATGTTCTCCCGTTCCGACGTCAGATGGTGACCCCCAAATTTCATTGTACCAATTGGTGCATGTGACAATAAGTGTCTCTTGAATTGAATGTGGAATATTAAGAAATAAAGAAACTACAAATACACTAGGAGCAAAAATGATTTTTTTCTCGCCTTCTTCATAACAAAATCATAACATACAGAAGTTCACCAAGATCTGTTTGTCACTCTCAATGCACGGAATGCTCAGTGCAGACAACCTCTGTTGAGACATCGTGGACCTTAATTCATTTTAAATTATTTTGAGTCTTGAAAAAGACCTCTCTCCCGAGCAGTTGGTGACCATTGAGCTAAGAAACAGCCGCAAGATTGCTTCCACATTAGGGAAGGCCATCTGAATTGTGTCCTTGTATATTATTTGGATAAAGGTCTGTATGAGACAGAGAGTGCTCTTCTGTAGGCCTATGGCTTTGTCTCACGTACGAGTGAAAGTGCAAAAGTTCATCAGTAAGTTTCAGGTCAACATCTTCTGGGTATGCTTCCATCAACACCTTACTGAATTTCTTGCTTCGATGCGGTCAGATTAGCAAGAAAGGAAAACTTGTGCAACTTCAGTGTACACAGTACCTCTTGTTTTTTAATTGGTTTCAAGTGAATCTAGTATAGGAATAAAGGATTTTATCCTAAACTTATCTCATGAAGAGAGTTTATCTAAAGCATCAGGACCAGCTGCACTTCCATTATTTCCTTGCCATTTCCTTACTCTTTGTCCCCCTGTGACAGTTCTGTAGTTAACATCTGGCAAGGTGTCCTTTGCTTGTTGCTCAAGCTCATCAAAATCTTCTCTAATTTTGCTTACAAAATCCTGAAGTGAACTGTACAAACTTGCACACCTACTCAATAACAATTTGGATTTCTGAATGGCTTTGTTGACCTTGTGGAAATGACCTAGCAGACGGGTCCAAAAATGCAGCATAAATACAAATTCCAGTTCTTCCATTTTCTGTAAAGGATTGTTAGCTTGAAGCCTGGTATCACCCTTCACATTAACATCAGAGTACAAATGACTGAGGGCATCAGTGATACCGGCGTAACTTTCCAAAATAGCTCCTGCAGCTTTTGCATGTGCCTCCCACCTAATGTCTGGTAAATATTTAGGCACTTTTGACTGAGGTTGCAAAAATTATTTTAGAACAGCCCATCTCTTCGTGGAGGATGAAAAGAAGGTATAAATTTCATTGATAATTCCAAAACAGTTCACTGCATCAAGGCAGCAATCAACAGCTGAACGGCCCACCAAATTTAATGAGTGAGCAGCGCATGGAATAAATCTTGCAAAATTGTTTTTTTCAAGCATTTTTTGCTGCATACCTTTATACCTACCAGCCATGTTGGCAGCATTGTCATAAGACTGCCCTCGGAAGAAGAGCTCCAAATCGCAGCGGGCGTGGAACTCATTGAGGTGGGGACGGAGTGGGCAAAGGTGAAGCCTCTGCTGTGGACAGACCGTTCAGTATCTGAGAGGGGAAGGTCAGGGGGGATGGTGAACACATGGCAGGGATGGGGGTTGGGGCCAGAGGAAGGCAAGTGAGTGGACTGAGGCCGAGGCGATGTCTGGTGGGGGGCTGGTGGGTGGACAGGGGGTAGGGGGGTATGAGGACTATAGTGTGGGTGTGGAAGAGCTGGGGTCACATGGTTTGAGGGGAATGGGGAAGATCCAGTGGAACAGCCACTGAGGTTACCAGGGTTGGGCGACTAGCACTAGGACCCAGCGCAGTCAAACTCAGGGGAGTTGGAGTCTGCAGCGTGGAAACTCCAGGCCCGGTGCTGAGTCCAGGCTGCAGGTAAGGCGATGGCTGCGGGCTGATGGAGGGCGGTGGAGTGGCACGGGCAAAGCGTGGGAAGTCCCGGTGGGCAAGAAACCAGCCCCATCAAAGACTGTGAGCAGGGTTAACTATAGAAAGGACCATTCCACCTATTGTAGTGGGTGGCTGCTCGTTCCCACCCATTCTTTACCCCGCCCGGAGCCTTATCTCTCCTCCCCAGATGCAGGCAGGTCGGGCACAGTCGGACATGGTTCTGACATTGTTAAACTTGCAGCCACACACCGACTCAAACACTCCTGA
This sequence comes from Raja brachyura, assembly GCA_963514005.1. The sequence goes on along the minus strand of OY740797.1, from coordinate 48,746,047 downwards.
CTGTTGAAAGGACAAGGCTCAGAAAATACGAATGTCAAAAGTTTTATACACTTGGTGGAGCGGGCCGAGGCCCCCCTAGATCTTGAGGCCCTAAGCTTAAGCTTGTCTAGCTTATACGTAAATCCAGCCCTGATATTGGGATAGTCCCAGCCCCAACTATCTCATCTGGCAGCTTGTCCCAAAAATTCCACCACCCTTTCTGTGAAACAGTTGCCCCTCAGATTCCTTTTAAATCTTTTCCCCTTCACCTTAAACCTTTATCCTCTGGTCCTCGATTCACTTACACTGGGCAAGAGTCTATGTGCATCTACCCACTCTCATGATTTTATACACCTCTATAAGATCACCCCTCATCCTCCTGCACTCCAGGGAATAGAGTCGCAGCCTGCTCAACGTCTCAATAACTCAGACGTTCTAGTCCTGGCAACATCCTTGTAAATCTTCTCTGTACCTTCTCCAGCTTGATCCTTCAAAACCTTCATAACATTTCACCATTGGCTCAGCATTCCTTGTTACTGTTATTGTTAGACAGAGACCTTTGTTTTTAAATTTTTTATTTTTAAATTTCAAAATAGACTTTATTCAAGTAATAAATATATACAATACAGGAACCGTGCAAATAATTCATCCAACATTTTCGGAGACTATACAAACATTCCATGCTGTTTACACCCATTGCACAACTTTCACAAGTTTATCCCCCACCCTTGCTACTCATGTGGCCCACTGGCGTGGAATCCCTTCCCTTATTTTTTGAGGGGCGTCTCCACCACACCCTGCCCCCCATGTCCAGCGTGGAAGGACACTAGACTGTGGTCCTCCCACCTTGCTTTTTTTAAATTTCAAAATAGACTTTATTCAAGTAATAAATATATACAATACATCAACCGTGCGAAAAATCCATCCGACATTTTCGGAGGCTATACAAATTGTTCCATACAGTCTATATACATTTCTCAAATTTTGCGAATCGATCCCCCACCCGTGCCATTCATGTCCTCCCCCCTTGCTTAGCTCAGGATATCATTAAGCAAGTGGGAATATTGATTATGTTAGTGAAACATTTGGGATATGTACAAAGCTGTCACACCCTTTGGACGACATGGTGGCACAGCTGATAGAGCTGTGGCCTCACAGCGCCAGAGACCCCAGGTTTGATCCTGACCACGCGTGCCGTCTATTGTGCAGTTTACACACTTTGTCTGTGACCATATGGGTTTCCTTTGGGCGCTCAATTTCCCTCCTACAATGCTAATACCAGCGGGTTTGCAGGTTAATTGGTGTCTGTAAAATTGCCTCCAGTATGGAAGAAGTGGATGAGAAAGAGGGATAACATAAAACCAACAACAGGTGCTATCAAGTCAAGTCAAGTCAAGTCAATTTTATTTCTATAGCACATTTAAAAACTCTCGTTGACCAAAGTGCTTTACATCAGTGCAGGTAATAACGTGCTACACACAGTGGTACATAGATCTAACAATACGTACATAAATACCTACATACAGTGCTCCCTCAGAGGACCTCAAGAAACGCTTGTGAGGAGAAATAAGTTTTAAGTGTAGACTTAAAAGAGTCGATGGAGGGGGTAGTTCTGATGAGAAGAGGGATGCTGTCCCACAGCCTAGGTGCTGCAACCGCAGAAGCGGGGTCGCCCCTGAGCATATACCTCTGGTCGGCAAGGACCCGGTGAGCTGAAGGGTCTGTTTCTCTGTTTCTATATTATGTTTTCAATTTTACTTCGGAGTCACGTGAGTGACTACGTGAAGAAGCCCCGCCAGGCGCATGTTCGGCATTACGTCGACGCATGTGGCACCAACAGGGTGGAGAGCGCTGCTCCCACCAGCAGTAAGTTTAACCCGCAGGTAAGTCAGTGTTGAACTTCTTGCGAGTGTTTTTTAAACTCTGTAAGTCTGCAGAGCCAGCTAGAGTGTATATGTATTGTGGAATTTTTTTTAAAAACTCTATAAATCTGGCTTGTAAATACGGAGCCAGCTGGAGTATAAGGGTTTAAACTGCAGTAATTGAATGGAACGCGCTGAAACCGCAGTTTCCGATTTAGATAGGATCAGGAGATAAGGCTGATTTAAAAGCCGGTTCCCGCTATTTAGATCGGGTTTGGAGATAACGGCTGCGCTAAATGCCGGCTCCAAATACCCACAACGGTAAAATAAAGTCTGCTCTGTGTATATGTTACCAGATGCAGTTTTGCTTTATGGAAATGTATATAATCCTGTGTGATACTGAGGTTAATACTAATATTCTGACAAACAGAATGTGCCTCTCAGAATTATAATTTTAAAGATATATGATTTATGCACAAATACAAAACAGTAAAGAAAGCAACTCTCCTCCAAGGGAGGACAAGAATGAGGGGAAGGCTGGAAATGGAGAAAATGCTTCACACTTGACTTAGTCAAGGGTTCTAAGACCCATGTATGTCTTCCTGTAAGGCAAGCTCCTGAGGAGTTTCCATACGCTGAGTATGGTGCCTATAAAAATGAAATCAATACTGATTCTCCAGTACCTTGGTTAAGTCTGGATGAGGTCACGAGAGCAAGATAAAATGCTCAAAATTCTAATCAGTCAAGGGTTCTAAAGACCAATGAGATTCTAAGGCAGGCTCCGTGGGAGTTTCCATACACAAAGTATGGTGCCTATAAAGAATGAGAATTTCATTCACCAGTGCCTTGCATAGGTCTGGATGAATTCTTTAGAGCAAGATAGAATGCTCAAAACTCTAAACAATTAAGGGTTTTAAGACCCATGAGATTCTAAGGCAGGCTCTGAAGGGGTTGCCATACAATGAGTATGGTGTCTATGAAGAATGAGAATCTCATTCACCAGTGCCTTGCATAGGTCTGGATGAAGTCTCCCTAGAGCAACTCAGGAGTACCAGGGCAGGATGAAACTGACCCTGAAGCTGGTGTCCCTACTTATGTGTATACACCAGAGCACAATAGAAATATTCCGGGTGTTATCGATGTAGCACCAAGTTTGCTATATCGGTGTGGACTGGTGAGGCTAAGGATGAACCTGGCGGCAATGAACTTTATACAGAACTGCCGTTGGGACATCAACCGCCTCGACTTCTCCACTCCCCTGTCTCACTCCAATCTCTCCCCCTCCGAATGTACTGCCATCGACTCACTCCGTAACAACCCAGACTGGGTTATCAAACCCGCCGTCAAGGGAGGTGCCGTGGTAGTCTGGCGCGTCGATCTCTACAAAGCGGAGGCCACGCGCCAACTCTCGGACACCTCCTCCTACTTACCCCTGGACCATGACCCCACTGACGAGCACCAGGCCACCATCTCGAGCACCATAACCGACTTCATCAACTCTGGCTCCCTACCCCCCCGAGCCTCCAACCTCATCGTTTCCCAGCCCCGCACAGCCCGATTTTACCTTCTCCCCAAAATCCACAAACCCGACTGCCCCGGCAGACCCATTGTCTCTGCTTGTTCGTGCCCCACGGAACACATTTCTACATACCTTGACTCCATCCTATCCCCCTTTGTTAAATTCCTCCCCACCTATGTTCAAGACACCTCAGACACTCTCCATCGGCTCCACGCATTCCATTCCCCAGGCCCCCATCCTCTCATCTTCACCATGGACGTCCAGTCACTATACACCTGCATCCCCCACCAGGATGGTCTCAAAGCCCTCCGGTACTTCCTCGACCAGAGGAACAACCCATACCCATCCACTGACACCCTCCTCCGCCTAGCGGAGTTGGTCCTTGCCCTCAATAACTTCTCTTTTGACTCCTCCCATTTCCTCCAAACACAAGGCGTAGCTATGGGCACACGCATGGGCCCTAGCTACTCCTGCCTCTTTGTCGGGCACGTCGAACAATCTTTGTTCTCGGCGTACCAGGGCCCCACCCCTGACCTTTACCTCCGTTACATTGACAACTGCTTTGGTGTCACCTCCTGCGCCCACGCACAACTGACTGACTTCATCCATTTCACCACCAACTTCCATCCGGCACTCAAATATACTTGGGCCATTTCCGACATTTCCCTACCATTCCTTGACCTCACCATCTCTATTGCAGGTGATACACTCTATTGCAGGTGATACTACCTGGACTACTCTTCCTCCCACCCTGCTTCCTGTAAGGACTCCATACCCTATTCCCAATTCCTCCGTCTACGCCGCATCTGCTCCCAGGATGAGGTGTTTCACACCAGGTCATCACAAATGTCCTCGTTCTACAGAGAACAGGGTTTCCCCTCCCCCACTATAGATGAGGCTCGCACCAGGGTCTCCTCCATACCCCGCAACACTGCCCTCTCTCCCCATTCCCCCACTCACAACAAGGGCCAAGTCTCCCTGGTCCTCACCTTTCACCCCACCAGCCAGCGCATACAACAGATAGTTCTCCGCCAGTTTCGCCACCTCCAGCGTGACCCTTCCACTCGCCACATCTTCCCATCTCCCCTCCTGTCTGCCTTCCGCAAAGACCGCTCCCTCCGCAACTCCCTTGTCAATTCTTCCCTTCCCTCCCGCTCCACCCCTTCCCAGGGCACTTTCCCTTGCAACCGCAAGAGATGCTATACTTGTCCCTTCACCTCCCCCATCCACTCCTTTCAGGGACCCAAGCAGTCCTTCCAAGTCCGACAGAGGTTCACCTGCACCTCCTCCAACCTCATCTACTGCATCCGTTGCTCCAGATGCCAGCTGATCTACATCGGTGAGACCAAGCGGAGGCTGGGCGATCGTTTCGCCGAACACCTCCGCTTGGTCCGCAATAACCAACCCGACGTCCTGGTGGCTCAGCACTTCAACTCCCCCTCCCATTCCATATCCGACCTCTCGGTCCTGGGCCTCCTCCACGGCCAGAGTGAGCAACACCGCAAGTTGGAGGAACAGCACCTCATATTCCGCTTGGGGAGTCTGCATCCTCTGGGCTTAAACATTGAATTTTCTCAATTCTGTTAACCCAGACTGCCTCCTCCCCCTTCCCACCTCTCCCTCAGCCCTCGGGCCCCGACATTCCTTCTACATCTTCCCCCCCCACCCCCACCCAAGTCGCACTTGCTTCTCATTTTCACACTACAAACAATGGCCTGTTTTCTTTATCATCAATACTTTTTTGCATATCTTTCATTCATTGTTCTTTATCTCACCACATCACTGTCTATATCTCTCGTTTCCCTGATTCCTGACCAGTCTGAAGAAGGGTCTCGACACGAAACGTCGCCTATCTCCTTCGCTCCTTAGATGCTGCTGCACCCGCTGAGTTTCTCCAGCTTTTTGTGTAACCCTCGATTCTCCAGCATCTGCAGTTCCTTCTTTAACACAATTATTTGGTTTCTCACCTACTCCAAGATACTGTTATGACTGAAACAGTAAATAATATATAAAAATATATAAAACACCCATCTATTGTGCTTTGCTCAGGTTGCCAACAGTAACTCAGTAATTAGGCACCCATGAGTCAATGATGCGAGGACAGGAAATGTGTTCCAGTATGTCCTCTAGCTGATGTTCAGTTGGCATCATTGTATTTGGGGAAGACATACATGGGTCGATAATGTCCAATACTTTTAAAACATGCTTGCGTTACTCTGCAATGCATATTCGAACACAAATGTATGATGCAAATTGCTATTTGGCTAACATTATCCCCAAAAAATGCAGGATTATGTGGGCAAGCTATAACCAGATTTATGATTGATGAAAACGAACCGCTATATTAAGAAGAAGGAGATCTTCTGGTTCATTTACGGAAGTACAGAAACATCATTCCATTACACATGGAATTTCTGGGGAAACAACCTCTGGTTGGTTAAGATTACAATTGTTTTGTAATTCTGCATTAATCTGAATAGCTTGGTGTTTGAATGTACCAGAAACTCGTCAAGTAGAGATAATATATCCCAGCCACAGGTATGGGGTTGCAGAGTCATTCTAGGACTCACAAACTTAAATTTATAGTTCAGTATGAACACTTTAAAAAGTACACTTCAGCATTATAATGAAGCTGTTATCACAAGGCTGCTATGTGGTTATTTTTTAGATTAAAAAAAGATGCCTTATAATTCAGGTACTTCAATTAATTGGATGGGTCAGCTGAAGGAATTACCTAAGGGGTTAAATTCAGCCCTCAAATTGCTCACACAATTATTGAAACCAGCAATGGTGTTAATGAGGGCACAGAATCACATTGTAATGACTCATCTAGAGGATATGCTAATTGTAAATGGGAGACAGCTGAAGAACTGAGTTCAGCAACCATAAGCTTATTGAAACGCTAAGGTTCTGTACATCCAAACAACATGGAAGTTACAGGCATCCCAAACAAATGATTATTTGGGGTTTGTCTTTAATACAGTTGATATGTGAGTAACTTTATCAACAAATTAAGGTTGGGGATGTTACAAATGCCTGTATTTGTCTTGGGGGAAAAAACATTATCCCACCATCCAAGAAGTAGCTACGGTTACTGGTAAAGTGATAGCAGCATTCATGCTGGCAAATTGTGACCTCTGCATGATCAAAGACTACAAAGACCAGAGTATAAGAGTAGGTCCATGCAGTTACCAACTAAAGGTTGAGTTGAATTCAATGATGGATTCTCAATGTTGCACAAGTTACTAGAAGTAAAAATGTGCTTGTTCAGAAGTCTTCAGTGTTATTACAGACTGATGAGAGTGCTCTTGGATGGGGAGCTTAGGACAGCGACACCAGTTGTGGTGGTCGATGGGCTGTCCAAGACGATTAATTCTCCAAATAGATGGTTGAATTATTTGGAGTTATTGGGGGCATTTTATGCTGTTCTACAATAAAGAACTTACTTGTTCAATTACGAGTAGACAATACCACAACTGTGGGAGAATACAATACTGTGGTAAGACAACAGATCACGAAAATGCAAATTACAATACAGAATGAATGTTAAAATTCAAAAAGATTGTCAGACAGTATGTGTACTAAATGTTGATCTGTTGTGTCTGGATTAAATCTCCAGTGGTCTAAATGTGTCTCGTGGGAGTCAGACCCAGGAGCATTAGCGGTGGATGCATTCTCGCTACATTGGGGAAGTATAGTCTTTTATGTTTTCCCTATTTTGTCTGATTAGACAATGTGTCACCAAAATTGAGCAAGTCTCCGCCGCAGGTGTTTGGTGGTTCCAAATTTGTATTGTTCTCGGTTTTTTGGCTAAGATCAAATGTAGTATCTGTTCTGATCAGTTAATATCTGATACGTCCCTTATCTAGGGACTATTACTACACAGCCATTGTTCCCATTGGTGCTCAGAATAATGATTCAGACATTCATGACAAATACCAGGTGCAGTAATTGTTGGTACATCCAGTAACAGCAGAAGTCATCCATTACATGACCGTATTAATTGTTAATCTGCAGGTTCTGATGGAATGTTGGATAGGACCATGGATGTCATAACTGCAGCTTGGAGAGATAGCACTAAGAAACAATATATGGGTCATATAAGGAATGGGAAATTTTTTGTATACAGTCGGATATATTTTATCATACTGCAAATATATCAGATGTATTGGAGTGTTTTGTCCTATTTAGGACTATTTCAGAATCGACAACTATAGGTCTCATCTGTTAATATCCTGATTTATGAGAGGAATTTAAAAAAAATCCTACCAAACCGAAATATACAGAAATCTGGGATGTCAGTATAGTTCTCACATTGCTTCGGCAATGGACTCCAATTACGACGCTGTCTTTTCAGAAGTTAATATTTAAAGTGGTTATGTTCATACCATTAATATCAGCACAATGAGTACAAACATTACAAATGTTGTGGTTAGATTGTATACAGTTGTCTGTAGATAAAATAACGTTTTATGTCAATGATCTAAGCAAGCAAAGCAAGCCAAGAAAGGCTGGAACCAATGTAATCTTTAAGACATACGCTGTCAACTAAACATTGTGTGTGGTTAAGCATCTGAATTAATATATATTGAATTAAGAGTCTCCGAGATTGTGAGACACCAATGTTCATTACCCACAAGAAACATATAAAAGTGACAGTATAAACTATTTCTAGATGGATAAACAGGTTCTGGATTAACTGGAGTAGACACTGATGTGTATAAATCTCACTCCAGAAGGGCAGTATCAATGTCCACGGTGAAGTTGCAGGACGTGCCGCTCGACCAAATTCTGGAGACTGCAGGATGGTCTAAAAAATAAACTTTCCTAGTTTTATGATAAACCTGTTGTTACAGTGCCAGAGTTGCACATGCTGTGTTGGGTTCCGTTCAAAATTGTTTGCTTTGTTGCATAACAATTTTTGTTATTTCCCCTGGGATAGAGGGGTTATTATTTTACTATTTTATTATTATTAATAATTTTTTTTTTAAATAAATAAATAATAATGTGTGTGTGTGTGTATATGTATGTGTGTGTATATATATATTATTTATTGCATAATTTCAAGCAATATATATTATTTACTCATTACTGGGTAAACTGAAGTAGTGTGTCGTATGGAATGATCTACGGCATGAAAATCACAGAGCTTTAAAATCTTCACGTAGTCACTCACGTGACTCTGAAATAAAATAGTAAGATTAAATGAGAACTTACCTGTTCGAAGTTTGATCTTTATTTTATGAGGAGTTACGATGAGGGATTACGTGCCTCCGCTCCCAACCCTCATAATATAAATGATCGTCTGGTAGTTCTAATCTTTGTGAGCCTTACTATCTTACTCCATCTATTGGTTCTGTGTTTTTCACGCCGCTGCTTTGAAGTATGCCGAACATGCACCTGGAGGGGCTTCTTCACGTAATCCCTCATAGTAACTCCTCATAAAATAAAGATCAACCTTCGACCAGGTAAGTTCTCGTTTAATCTTACTATTAATTTCCCTTTTTGCTTAATTGCTTTAAGTCACGAGTGTTTAATGGCCACATGTACTCTCAGTGGAACAATGATTGCTTACTTGCTGCAGTTTATGAGGTTCATTGGTGCAATCACACGACAAGTAAATATTCAGTAGTCAGTAATACAAGTCATCAATAATCAATACTACTAGGTAACCCGACCATAATTGTGCAAAATCAAAGTCCTCAGACAACCAAAGAAAAACCAAGTCGGTATTGGACCGTAGTTACTGAGCTGCTGCGGTGGCTCATAACGTCATACGTTGTAAGAGCAGAATTAAGGCCATTCAGCCCATTAAGTCTACTCTGCCATTCAATCATGGCTGATCTATCTCTCCAGCTCAACCCCATTCTCCTGCCTTCTCCCCATAAACTCTCACCCTTACTAAACAAGAATCTATCAATCTCTGCTTGAAAAATGTCCATTGACTTGTTCTCCACAGCCACCTGTTTGGCAATGAATTCCATGGATTCAACACCCTCCACCTAAAGAAATTCCTCCTCATCTCCTTTCTAAAGGTATGTCTTTTAGTGGTTTAGTGGTTAGTGTTGTGCTGTGATCAATAGCATGATGGTTGCTCGAAAGAAGCTGTTTTTGAGTCTGGAGAGCACAGTTCTCGTGCTGCTGTCGGCTTTTCCTGATTGCAGTACGGGAGAAAATCACATCTCTGTCGAGGTAAGAAATTAGAAAAAGTTTCTCCCAAACCCCCCCACCCCCCACATAAAACAAGCTAAAGAACACTAAAAACATACATTTAACACATACAATTAAAACACAATGAAGGAAAGACAGACAGACTGTTAGCGAGGCAGCCATTGCTGGCGCCAACCGGTGGTTCCCAACAATGGTGGGATGATTGGTGAATTTAAAGATAGTGTTAGAATTGTGTCTGGCCTTACAATCCTCGGAGAAGAAAGTAGAGCAGAGAATTGAGCACACGGCCCTGCGGTGTTCCTGTGTTTAGTTTAGATACAATGCGGAAACAGGCCCTTCGGCCCACCAAGTCCGTGCCGACCAGCGATCCCCGCACAGTAACGCTATCCTACATATAACTCGGGACAATTTACACTGATACCAAGCCAATTAACCGACAAACCTGTACATATTTGGAGTGTGGGAGGAAACCAAAGGTCTCGGAGAAAACCCACGCGGGTCACTGGGAGAACGTACAAACTCTATACAGACAGCACCCCTGGTCGGGATCGAACCTGGGACTCTGACGCTGCAATCGCTGTAAGGTAGCTGACGGAGGGAGACACAAAAATCTGAGTAACTCAGCGGGTCAGACAGCATTTCTGGAGAATAGGAATAGGTGACGTTTCAAGTCGAGACCCTTCTTCACGTTGTGAAGGGAAATGAGAGATGTTGATGTTGATACCGAGAGATATGGAAGAAATGAAAGAAAGATAGGCAAAAAAGTAAAGATGGTAAAGGAAATAGGCCAATGTTAGCTGGGAGCTGGGTGAAACCTATGAATTACTCCAGCTTTTTGGGTCGGTTTAAACCAGCATCTGCAGTTCCTTCCAACACATTAAAATATTATTGCTCCACTGGATTTCTTTATTAATTCACATCTTCAGACCTTGCTTAAGTACACAAGGGGACTCGTGTATGTCTTTAGAAGTGAAGGATTTCTGTGAAGCATGATGGGCCAAGCTGAGCAGGTAGCCCAGAGGACCTGGAAAGTGCCATTGAGCCCCAGTTCCTCTGGTTCCAATGACAAGGGAAATTAGATGATGTCTGATACTGATCTGCCAGATTTCATGTTCAACGTTTAACCCAGATGCTTTAAAGATAAAAATCTGTCCTAAAGTACAAAGAGCATGCTTTTTTGGTTTGTTTTTATGTGTGGAAAAAAAGCCTGAAGTTGCAGTAAATAGCTCTAGAGGTTATCAGACATGATAACCCATCAGCTGACAGCACACATTTAGTTGCCTTCATTAGATCAGCAAATTTCTATCATCATTGCCATTGCTGCACTACTGAAAGTTTACCACGGTCAACAAAAACACTATAAAATAAATTCCAGGCATGCGTTCCTCTTTAAACTCATAATATTTACTTGTCATGACCTGCTTGCTCCCACCCATTGCATTAGAATATTTTAATCATCATCGTACATGGCAGGAGTACACTGGAAATGTTCTCAACACCCCCTCCCTCGTGCAATGGAAGCCGATCAAATGAGAAGCAATCACCAAACTTTTACTTGGTCGTATCTTCAGGGATGACCTTTGCTCATAAATGATTAAAAATATGCAAGTAAAAGAAAAGTACTTTCTCCCAAAATGACTGCTTCTGCAAAATGGAGAGAAGCTGCTGAGGTAGTTGCTCACAGGTAATGGAGCTGTTGGATAGACTAAAGTGAGTTGTTCAAATGAGGTTGAAGGACATCCTTAATCCCAAGCACCTACTTCATGTATGGATGGTAAATGGGCTCCAGACCATTGCCTCCTTCTGTTTAAGAAGGAACTACAGATGCTGGAAAATCGAAGGTAGACAAAAGTGCTGGAGAAACTCAGCGGGTGCAGTAGCATCTATGGAGCGACGGAAACGTTGCCTATTTCATTCGCTCCATAGATGCTGCTGCACCCGCTGAGCTTCTCCAGCACTTTTGTCTACCATTGCCTCCTTCTGTTCTGTGGACATGTCCATGTCCTTGTTGACTTGAAGAGGAAACGTGCGATCTTCAAGTCTGCACTTGGACTCCACTGATCAATGGATAATTTTGCAAAATACGTGCACAGTTAGGATCTTTAGCCCCTATTCATGGTCTTTGCTGCTTCATTTTAAACCATTTACTGTAAAGTAAGTCTTGGCTGAGGCAATGACTTAACCATTTAACAATTACAGCACGGAAACAGGCCCTCTCGGCCCTTCCAGTCCGTGCCGACCATTTATTTTCCCCTAGTCTCATCTACCTGCACTCAGACCATACCCCTCATTCCCTTCCCGTCCATATACCTATCCACTTTACTTTTAAATGTTAAAATCGATCCTGCCTCCACCACTTCTGCTGGAAGCTCATTGCACACAGCCACCACTCTCTAAGTAAAGAGGTTCCCCCTCATGTTACCCCTAAACTTCTGTCCCTTAATTCTCATGTCATGCCCTCTTCTTGACTTCTCAGCTGTTCAACTCAGTGTTGTCCCTCTTGGCCCAATTAATTGGGTTCACACTGGAGGGAAAAATATGGAAAGGCAGGCAGAGCTGGAATTGGATGTAGGGAGGCCCTAGGCTCACTTGTAAGGCCCCTCCCAATCCACGACGAGAGGAAGATGGAAGAGTCCACCAGATTGACACCGATGTACACCCAAGCGTGGCCAATGAGGTAAGGGCTGGAAAGCTGCGCTTTTTATTTATTGTCAGTGCTAATGTTGAGTTATCAGCTTAAAATACTATTATTCTGAAATGGAGGGCAAGGAAAATTACTGTTGCTTAGAGCCTACAGTGTGCTGTGTCAGCATATGTAAGAAAGGTCCATGACAGTGTCAAAAATATTATACACCAGGCCCGTACAAAGCTTTTCAAAAAGGGGGGTGGCATGGCAGGATGACAAAGATTTTATGTGAAATAAGTGCACGCAGCGCATATCACAAACGTGAAGCTCAAAGGCCCTTGAGGCCAGGGTCCAGGGCCTGCTTAAGGGCCCTCGAAGCTCTGGGGTTTTAGATGCTCTCTGGTGCATTCTGAGACATATTTTGGAACATTTTTTGCATCAAATTTATGACCAATATTTCAGAAATAATTTTGGTTGTCAAGAGTAATGAGTGGTTGGAATGGGATGATTGGGGTCATTGTTGTAAACATTTTTTTTAATCAAGAATTGAAGCTGTCCTTGTTTTAATAATCAAGTTGTACTGTAAAATGTTATGTAAAATGGTATAAAGGAGCATGCATACACTGCAAGTAAAATACTGGATGTTTTTGCATTGAATAAAACGTTTTTTTTTATGTTTTGTGTGTTGATTTGATTGGCTATTACTGTGTTAGTGTGTGCACACAATAAAAATATGATGCAAGATGGAAGTCGCAAACTATGGAATACATATTTCTAGTATTGTTATCAAGGGAAAAAAAGCAGTTCAAATTGTTTGGTATTATTCATATGTAGAAGAAAATATAATTGCTCTAAAACCTACCTTAATTTTGCAATCACACTAAAGAGAATCCCCCTTTCCCTCTCCCCCCTCTTCCTTCCCCCTCCCTCTCCCTCCACCTCTCTCTCCCTCATCTATCCCTCCCCCCTACCCCTTCCCCATTCCCTCTCCCCCTCACCCCTCCCCCTCCCCCCTGTCTCAACCCTCCCTTTCCCCCTCTCACATCCCCCCTCTCTCTCCCTCCCTCCCGCTCTCTCCTTCCCACGCAACGAGGCTCCGACTCTGCGCCACAGACACCACAGCCCCCCACCCCCCCGCCCGGAGAAACGGGCACTCCCGCAACGCGAAATTCCACAACTTACCTGGAGTAGACACCCAGGATCTTTGGCAGACACGAGGCGTCGAGGTGATTGTGTGGAGTGCAAATGGAGATCTGAACCCGCTCGGGCCCACTGCGCACGCGCGGAGATACAGCGTCATTTTGCGTCGCTCTGAGCCACCGGCTTCCCCCAACTGCGCAGGCACGGAAGGTCGCACTTTTTTTTCCTCAAAACGTCCAGTGGGCCGGAACCAGAATTTCGGGTAATTTCCGTCAAAGTGGAAACGCTGATAGTGCTCCAATATTTTCTTTCTTGGGATTTTTTTTACTCTGGGGGAAAAAAACACTTTGGCCGGAGGCCCCCTAGATTTTGAGGCCCAAGGCTTCAGCCGATGAAGCCTATAGGTAAATCCAGCCCTGCCGATGCCCCCCTAGATCTCAAGACCTTAGGCTGTTTGTGAAGGTTATACGTAAATCCGGCCTTGAGGCCAGGCGTAGTTTGTGCGCACCAGTTTTAATAAATTACACATAGACACAAAATGCTGGAGTAACTCAACGGGACAGGCAACATGTCTGGAGAGAAGGAATGACTGAAGTTTTGGGTCGAGACCCTTCTAAATTGCACGTTACTTCGAACACCAACTCCATGTGGCCTTTCCGTTTGCTCCTACACACACAAACACAGGGAGAATTCTGATTTATAACTGATGTTATACTGACTTGACCAAAGTATAATTAGAAGTATAAAAGCATATGTACTAACAAAAAAAGAGTAAGTAATTTGGCCCCTTGAGCCTGCTCTGCCATTCTAGAAACATAGAAAATAGGTGCAGGGGGAGGCCATTCGAGCCAGCACCGCCGTTCATTGCCATCATGGCTGATCGTCCCCAATCAATAATCTATGCCTGCTTTCTCCCCATATCTCTTGATCCCACTTAACTCTCTCTTAAATCCATCCAGTGATTTGGCCTTCAGTGCCCTCTGTGGCAGGGAATTCCACAAATTCACAACTCTCTGGGTGAAAAGGTTTTTTTCTCACCTCAGTCTTAAATGGCCTCCCCTTTATTCTAAGACTATGGCCCCTGGTTCTAAACTCGCCCAACATTGGGAACATTTTTCATGCATCCAGCTTGTCCAGTCCTTTTATAATTTTATATGTTTCTATAAGATCTCCCCTCATCCGTCTAAACTCCTTCTTTCCTCATATGACAATCCCGCCATCCCAGGGATCAATCTCGTGAACCTACGCTGCACTGTCTCAAGCACAAGGATGTCCTTCCTCAAATTAGGAGACCAAAATTCTATAAGATCATAGCTGATCTTACCTTCATTTTACGTTCAATTCCAGTAACCCTTGATTACCCCAAGCCTTGAATGCAGTGACACAATCTTCATAGCTCTCTTGAGTAGAGAAGTCCAAAGAGAAATGGCATCTGAGAGAGCGTCCTTCTCAATTGCCTTCAATATGTAGCCACTTCTGATAAGGCATTGACCCCTCTGGTTCTAGATCTGCCCAACAGGTTGAAATATCCGCTGACTGGTTTACACGCAACAAAAGCTGTTCACTGTAGCTCAGTACACGTGACAATAAACTAAACTGGATATAACTATTTTGTGGATATCCGGCACTGTAATATTGTAACAGGGAATTAATTGAAGCTGTACTTTATAACCTAAAAAAGAGATAAAGAAATCTTAAGAAGGTTTGATGGAGGATACCTTTGCAAGCCCATTGCCCTCCATTGCACATTATCAGTTGGTTTCAGATAATGTGTACAGGAAGTTAGCAGCTACTCATCGCTGCCTGTGCCTTTCAAGATGATTCAAGATGATTCACTTGTTTGCAGGAAACAAGCAGAAATACAAGTCATTCTACAAGACTGAGGAGGTGCAGAGCCATTTTGAGCCCTGCTTGTAAAGTGGCAACTAACCCATATAATTAATCCAGGGCCGCCAACATTGGGTGAGAGTTGGGAGTGAGAAATTGGAAGAGACCAAGCCAAGGGAGTGTAACGACCGAGGGGGGGTGAGGGTGTTGGAGGGGGGTGTCCCCCTCCCATGCTACGGAGCCTTTGCTTTTTTCAGCTTGAAATTGGGCAATATGGTGCATACTGTAGCGAGTCTTTTAACTTACACTTGAATGCAATATTTATGCTCTAAATTGGATTAGCTATGAATAAGGTTAGGCTAAATTACATTCCCAATTACATTCCACAGTAGAGTCAGGCTCTGATCAACAGGTACAGAACATGAATGATCTTA
This sequence comes from Raja brachyura, assembly GCA_963514005.1. The sequence continues at coordinate 48,730,489 of OY740797.1, read as the reverse complement.
GTGTATTCATGTATGGAAATCAGATTAATTTAAGAATTTGGCCCATGTTGACCAACCTGGGTCTCACTGCACACCCGGTACTACTCCTGACCCTGACTCCAGTTGCTTACTTTTTCTCACTCCTGAATCTGACCAGCCTTACACCTCCCCCTGTTCTACCCTGATCATAGCTGCTTACATGCTTAGGTTCGCAGTGCTGAACACTCCTACTGTCCCAGCTTTGACTGCACACCTAGTACTATTCCAGACCTTGACTCTGGATGCACACAAGGCCTTTCTCCTAGCCTCTCTGCACTGACAATATATCTGGCCCACACATAAAGCCCCATATCTGACCCCCTGGACCTAGCCTATTATGTTCAAGTGCACAGGTGCTTATCTAATGTAGTAATCGTTTATGGGGCATTTCACAGACCAAATTTTGTATAACAAAATTTGCTACATCCATTGGTTTCCTTGTTATCTAACATGTTAGTTACTTTGTCAAAGAAGTTATCAATTGGTTGAACACAATTTCTCATCCATAAAATTATACTCACTCAGCTGTATAAGTATTCTGTTAAGGGGCTGTCCCACAGCAGCGACCTAATTCGCGAGTTCAGGCGAGTTTGTCCTCGACTCATACTCGCTGCATGGTCGACATGAGGGTCTATGAGGGCTTTGTAACTCTCCTTCATGCTTGAGAGTAGTCCCCGCGTACTCGCTGCCTCAGCTAGTTTGCGGCGTATTTTTCAACGTCTTGAAAAATGCCCGCAAGTAAAAAAAAGGTCACAATGGAAAAATTCGATACTATTTATACTCGTAGGTTCAGTCAAAGTAGGTCGTGGTAGGTCGGCATGATATTCGAAAGTAATCGAGGTTAGTCGAAGGTAATCTAAGGTAGTCGTAGAAGGAGGTCGTCTTCACTCTCCACTATTCGGTGTCCAATTTTCCCGAAACTAGTCAAAGCTGGTCGAAGGAGGTCTTCAACATGACATTTTTTAAACTCTCCTAAACTCTTCTAAACTCGCCAGTTCAGTCACCGCAGTGGGACAGCCCCATTACCATATCCTTAATTTTCCTAACAAACTGTCCTTTTTACCCCCAACATTTTCAGTATTTTGCTGTCTTCCTCTCAGCTGGACTTTTCCAAAATGCAAAGTCCAATAAAAATATATATTTAAGCAATAATATTCTATTTAATGTGATCTCGAGAGTATATAATATTTTCTGTGGTTTTCATAAAGCAACAATGATTAAAAAAAATATGTTTGGTTTGATTGTACCCACCAACATGCATACATTATTATATTACGGTTAATATGTACCGAGGGCAAATTTTTGTTCCAATGCTCCCCATTCCCAATTACTTTTACATTGAAGTGACTGAAATCAAGTGAAGTTTAGATGGCATCAGAAAAATAGAACCTCCGGAATGGATGATATTCATTACGTGGTTGGTTGGAGTCAGTATCAGCACATTACTATATTAAACTTTGAATCTTTAGATGTCCTGGTTCGAGCTAAATCTAAAGACAAAAAATAATCTCACACATTCCCGTGCAAGTAGCTCTGTAACTCCTTTAAAATATATCCTTTCTTTGAACAAGGTCTTAAACATCGCATCTGAATCAGTTTCTATCTGATTAAACTCCTTGAGGATGTTCATCTACGTGTTTAATAGCCATCAGGCTATTAAACTTGGCTCGGAACTCTGAACATTAATATCCCTCCATCTGTTATTTGCACTTTATTAATTTATTAATTCATGTGTGTATTTACGTATATAATTGTAGTCAATGCCTTCTATTTTCTGTTGTGCTATGCAAAGAAAGATTTTCATTGTCCTGTCAGGGACACATGACAATAAACTCTTTTGACTTTGACTTTGTTCAATTAATAAAACAATGAGATTGGGGACATTTCTATTCAACCTGTCAAAGGAATTTGGGGGGGGGGGGGGGTTAGAAATAGTCAGTGAGGTGAACAAACATAATAGTTGAGCGGCAAATGACAATAGTGTGACCTTCCCAATATTTAACTGAAGGAAATAATGGGTTATTGGGGCTGTATGTTGTGACAGACAACCTGACATGTCATTTTAATATTACCCTTATCCTATCCCCCTGGATATTCCAGATTAATAAATTAAGGTTTTGTCAACTAATTACAAATCAGGCTAATTACAAATCAATAACATTAGCCAACTCCAAAACACGAAGCGCTGAGCATTGGGATCCAGACATCACGGACAACTGGCCTCAGTTTCCCGCTCACATCTGGCAGTGCTCTCCGTCTGAACCAGGGGCCGTGGAGCGTTTTTGAAAGTGGGGGGCTGAGCGATCACCGTTCACTGGCCTTGGGGGTACCCGGCGAGGCAGTGGAGCAATCGTGGGGAGAGGGTGTGGGAGGGACCTTTTGAAATTTGATGTATTAAAATCATGTTTTAGTGCATTGTAGAAGTATGATTTCAATGTTTTTTGTTTAAAGTATTTTTTGTTTTGTTCATTTTATTCGAAGTTAATACAGTACAAAACAATACAGTGACACCTAATTTTAGGTGCCAACTATGTCATAACGTAATACATTCTATATACGACCCCTAGTTTTATGTTTTTGAAAAGGAAGTAAAATAAAACAAAAAATAGAGAGAAGAAAAAGAGGAAAAATTGATAGTAGAAAATAGAAAAACGTGAAGTGTGTATATAAGAAAAAGTAGAAATAGGAGAAAAAGACCCTTAAAAAAGAAATTTTCAAATCTTTGTTTGGAGATGTAAATCTATCCACCACCTGACCTGAAATCAGTAATCGTTACGATACTGCTGCATCACATGATTCCAAAAAGTCGATGAAACGGTACCAACTCCTTAAGAATTGGTCATATTTATCTATTAGGCGGAGTCTCATTTCTCCAAGGTGAGCCATGTCCGTCATATTCCTAAACCGCATTATAATAGTTGATATAGCTGTATTTTTCCAAAATTTAAGTATCAATTTCTTTCCAATTTTAACCCATAATTAAAGAATACTTTTTGGTCTTTGTTTAACTTGATATCTTCTACTATTATGTTATCCACTTTGGTGGCAAAAACAGGAAAGCAGACTATTATCTAAATGGTGGCCGATTAGGAAAACGGGAGATGCAGCGCGACCTGGGTGTCATGGTACACCAGTCATTGAAAGTAAGCATGCAGGTGCAGCAGGCAGTGAAGAAAGCAAATGGTATGTTAGCTTTCATAGCAAAAGGATTTGAGTATAGGAGCAGGGAGGTTCTACTTCAGTTGTACACGGTCTTGGTGAGACCTGGAGTATTACGTACAGTTTTGGTCTCCAAATCTGAGGAAGGACATTTTTGCCATAGAGGGAGTGCAGACAAGGTTCACCAGACTGATTCCTGGGATGTCAGGACTGTCTTATGAGGAAAAACTGGATACACTTGGTTCATACTCTCTAGAATTTAGGAGATTGAGAGGGTATCTTATAGAAACTTACAAAATTCTTAAGGGGTTGGACAGGCTAGATGCAGGAAGATTGTTCCCGATGTTGGGGAAGTCCAGGAAAAGGGGTCACAGCTTAAGGATAAGGGGGAAATCCTTTAAGACCGAGATGAGAAAGACTTTTTTCACACAGAGAGTGGTGAGTCTCTGGAACTCTCTGCCACAGAGGCCAGTTCATTGGCTATATTTAAGAGGGAGTTAGATGTGGTCCTTGTGGCTAAGGGGATCAGAGGGTATGGAGAGAAGGCAGGTACGGGATACTGAGTTGGATGATCAGCCATGATCATGTTGAATGGCGGTGCAGGCTCGAAGGGTCGAATGGCCTACTCCTGCACCTAATTTCTATGTTTCTATTATTCCAAATATAATCCATTCCGTATTAGGTTCTATTCTTGACTTGAAGAGCTTTGTAAATATATCAAATATATCGCTCCAAAATGTATTCATCTTTATACATCCACAAATGAATGTGTTATATTGGCATTTTGAAACAAACATTTATCGCATCTAGGAGAGACGTTTGGGTAGAATTTATTCAACCTCGTTTTTGAATAATATAGTCTATGTAATAATTTAAATTGAATTAAATTATGTCTTGCATTAATTTAACAATTATATGTGTTCATCAGATACTTTTCCCATCTATCTTTCGGAATCTTTATCATTAGTTCATGTTCCCAATCTTCTCTTAATGCCTATGTTGAGGGTAATTCTCTATTTAATATACTATTATAAAAATATGATATTAGTTTTTGTGAATCAGCCTTAATATTCATTGCTTCTTCTAAAGGGTCTAAAAATATAGTTTGAAATCTATGTATATATTTCTTCATAAAGTCACATATCTGTATATATTTAAAATATTGATTATCATCCAGTTTAAATTTTGATTTTAATTGTTGACATGATAACAATTTGCCCAGTTCATACATATCTCCTACTTTCCTAAACCCCAGTCTATCCCATTGTTTATGTTTTATCGATAAGAGATGGTTTGAATGCAGGATTGTTCAATGTTGGGGTTAGTACTGATAGATTATTTAATTTCAAGGATAATTTTATTTGTTCCAAATTCTTATTGTATTGTGAATAATTGGGTTCTTATATATTATACTATTCAATTTTATCGGCGAGCACAAGATCGTTCCTATATCGTACGAGAAACACTCCTCTTCTCCATTCTTATCCACTCCAACCAGTAAGTGGAACTATCCAACCAGTACATTATATTCTTAATATGCACTGCCCAGTAGTAATATGTAAAGTTAGGTAATGATAAACCCCCAACTTATTTAGGATTACACAGATGCTTTCGTTGAATTCTGTGTACAGACAACTATGGGAAAATGAAATAGGTGAAACAATCGAATCTGATATCTGGGATGAAAGTTTACGATATATACATAATTGTTCATTAAACTCTAGACACTCTCTGATACAATTCAAAGTCTTACATAGATTGCATTTTTCAAAATCTAAATTACATAGAATATTTTCTAATGTATCTCCTATATGTGACAAATGCCAATACCCAGAAGCTAATTTAACACATTCTTTTACAACTTGTATAAAAATTACGAATTTTTGGTTGGAAATATTTAAGGTAATCTCGAAGGTTGTAAATAAGAATCTAGTTCCAGACCCAAAATTAATAATATTGGGAATATTAGAAAGGGATCAATTACTCACGACAGCACAAAGAACTTTCATAGATTATAGTTTAATAATTGGTAAAAAAATAATTTTACAATTTTGGAAAGGCCCCATACCCCCTACAATCAAATTGTGGATTTCTGGAATGGCGGAGACTTTACACTTGGAAAGAATAAGACTTGCCCTTTTAGGCAAGTTAGACCAATTTAATGTGATTTGGTCTCCATTCCTTGAATATCTTAAGGGATCAATATGACTCGGTTTGCAGACTTGATCGAGACCTGAACGAAGGATTAGACGAAGAATAATACATTATTGATCACGGATATATTATTATATAAATACTGTTTGTATAATATACCACTGTCATTTTATTTACTTTTTTCTTTTGGCTATTTTATAACTATCTTTATGTTAATCATTTTTCACATTTTCCTACTTTTCACTATAAAAAAACTAAAATAAAATGTTTAGAAGTATATATAAGAAAACATGGTAATTATTACCTATCTCTTTATCAAGAACATTGTTTTTATATGTACTTATACTTGTACTTATACCTGTACTTATACTTCTAATAAAAAATATTCAACAAAAAAAAAAAGAATTCTGTGTGCTCTATAATCCCATATAAAATTAGTGATATTAGAATCTAGTTTTTTGAAAAAATATTTTGGAATATATATTCGGATCGCTTGAAACAAATATATTAAGAAAGTCATTTTTATAGCGTTAATTCTACCTATCAATGAGAGCAGTAGCGTTTTCCAAAATTTAATCATAACATTCAGTTTATTTAATAGTGGCATAAAATTTGCACTAAATAATGATTTGTGTCTTCTCGTAATTTGAATACCCAAATACTTGAATTTTTCTGTTGCAATTTTGAAAGGGAATTTTAATAAGTGTCTCGCATCCTGTGGTTTCAGACATAATTTCGCTTTTATTCCAATTTATTCTATATCCTGAAAAATAATGAAATTCCTCGAATTGTGTTAATAAGGTGGGGATACTCATTTGTGTATTAGTAATATATAAAAGAATATCATCAGCATATAATGAAATTTTATTATTTGCGTCCTTAGTATTATATCCGTGAATATTCGGATGATTTCTAATCCTTTCAGCCAGCGGTTCTATCATAAGGGCAAATAGTAATGGTGATAAGGCACAACCCTGCCTATTACCCCTTGATAAATAAAATTTTGGAGATAACATATTATTAGTTAATATTCTTGCCGTAGGTTTATCATAAAGTAGTTTAACCCATCTAATAAAATTCTCTCCCGTATTAAATTTTTGGAGTACCTTATATAAATACTGCCATTCTACCTGATCAAATGCCTTCTCTGCATCCAGCGTAACGACTGAAATATCTTCTATATCCTCTTTTTGAGAGTACATTATATTGAAAAGCCTTCTCAAGTTATTAAATGATTGTCTTTTGGGTATAAATCCCATTTGAGCCGGGTTTACCAATTTGTTAATATAATTATGCAGTCTTCTTGTTAGAATCTTTGCTAAGATTTTCTGATCAGTATTTAGAAGTGATATAACTCTGTAAGAACCCGGTTCCTCAAAGTCTTTATCTTTTTTTGGTATAAGTGTTATTGGTGATTCTGCTAAAGTTTCTGGTAGTTTATTTTCGGTATAAGCCTGTGTGTATAATTTAAGTAATCTTGGTACAATTAACTCCTGAAATTGTTTATAAAATTCATTGCTAAAACCATCTGGTCCTGGAGTCTTCCCATTTTTCAATGAGTTTATTATTTGTTTTATTTCTTCACTAGTAATCCGTGCTCCTAATTCCTCTTGTTCTAAATTATCCAATTTAGGGAGGTTGCAATTATCTAAAAAAATTGTAATTTTACTATCATCTGTATTTATTTTAGTTGTGTATAAATTATGATAAAATTGGGCAAACCTTTTTATTAATACCCTTTGGTAGTGTTAGAAGCTCACCCTTATCAGATTTAATTTTTGTGATCATATTTTCCTTTTCTTGTTGCTTCAGTTGCCTTGCTAATAATTTATGTGGCTTATCCCCAAATTTGAAGTGTGCCTGTTTTGTAATTTGGAATAGTCTTATTACTCTTGCCGATAATCTTCTATTGAGTTTATATTTCAATAAGGTTATCTTATTATGTTTATCTATGGTTGGGTCACTTGCATTGTCCAGTTCTAGGAATTTTATTTCCTGTTCAATCCTCTGAAGTTCACTTTTATTTTCTTTATTTTGAAAACTATGATAAGAGATTATAGCACCACGAATGTATGCCTTAAAGGTTTCCCATAATAGCGATACAGAAATACCTGGCGTCTCATTTATCTCGAAAAAAATGTTTGATTGTTCTTTTATATACTCATAACCCTGCGAGTTATTTAATATTTGTGCGTTGAATCTCCAAAAAGGTTTTATACCCGGCATTCCCTCGATTTTAAGTATAAAAGTCAGTGGTGAATGATCGGAAATAATACTATTATGGTATGATGGTTTAGTCGTATACGGGATTAATTTTGTATCCAATAAGAAATCGTCAATTTGTGAATAAGTTTTATGAACTGATGAGTAAAACGAATATTCCCTTCCAATTGGGTTTGCTATTCTCCAAACATCAGTTATGTTATTATTTTTTATATAAGTATTTAAAAATTCAAAGGTCTTAGTTTTAACAAGACGCTTCCCTACCTTTATTGATTTATCTAAATATGGGTCTATAACACAATTAAAATCTCCCCCCATTATTATATTTTGATAATTATGCTCTGCAATTATATCTACTATTTTCTTTAAAAATTGGGGGTTATCAAAATTAGGTGCATAAATATTTATCATAGCTAATGGTGTATTATAAATTTCTCCCGTGACTATAACGTATCTTCCCTCTTTATCAGATATGGACTTCTTTAATTTAAAAGAGATACCTTTCTGAATTATAATGGCTGTGCCTCTTGCTTGAGAAGTGAATGCGGAGTAGTAAGTTTGACCTATCCAGTTTGCCCTTAATCTGATCTGAGTTTGTTGTTCCAAATGCGTTTCTTGTAGGAAAGCAATATCCATGTTTAATGATTTTAATTGTGCCAGAATTTTACCCCTCTTAATTGGCTCATTCGCACCTCTAATGTTCCAACTACAGAAAGTGAGACCTCCGGTGTTTATTCAACTATTATCTTGCATTGGCTATTATTACCAGAATGTATGATTCATGTGATGCAGCCATGTACCTCGAAATCCCGAGTCCAGGGTTGTCCTTCATAATTACTGCACTAGTCTTACATCTCCTGACACTATTAAACATAATTAAGGGAAAGAAAAAAACATAATATAAAGTGTCCATAAACATTGTTAAATCGTACGACTCATAATAGTGAATAAACAAAAAAAGTGAGTGTAAGTTATCAAAAAAGTTATATCTTACAAAAAAGCCACCTATGGTGGCTAAGATAGATTTTAAATTGACCTCCGTCGATGGAATTATGCACTGGGCTTTGCCCCCATAGTAAAGTATCATCCAACGTTAGTCGGTTTCCTCCAATTATAACAAAAATTATAATGTCAGTTCGATTAATAGCTAAAAAAATTTAAATAAAATAAAAGAAAAGCTAGAAGATTTAAAATAAAATAGAGTTATTATGAGTTAAAGTACGTCGTCAGTAATCACACTTTTCATTAGCCTGTATGTTAATGAATTCAGCACAGAGATTCCCACGGCAGCGGCGCAATGCTTCCGACACCTAAGACGGCCCGGGACTCTTGCTCTGAGGCTGCTCCATGGCCAGAGCTGCAGCGAGCGACTCGCCAGCCCGGCAAACACTCACCAGCCCCGGCTCCCCGTCCGCATCTGTCCCCGCCGCTGCTTCTACCCCTCCCTCCTCCCCGGCTCTCCAACTCCCACAACCAGGTTGCTCAGTGCACAGCAGCGCCTTGTCCAAAGCCGGAGACATTGAAGCATGTCTAGCCAAAAAAGTGGGTGCCGGCTACAGCCCCCCCCAATTCCACGGCCTCTGTATCACCCTCCTGCCGCTCGCCAACCTCGCCAACCTCGCTCATGTCAGCCGCTTCCTGCAAATCCTTTTGGCCTTACTTGCTGCGCTGGGTGACACTCATTCACTGCCCGGTCTGTGTCTTTCAATGTACATTTGCATGGGGACATGCTTTGGAGGTGTGTGACGGATTGGTCAAGAGAGAATAACAGAGAATAAGAATGCTGCTGTCTTGGTCAACAGATGCCCACACAAGCAGTTGATATTAGTTTTGAAATTCTCGTTGGTCACAGAATTTCTCACGACAGAGCGTGCGGGGATCGCTGGTCGGCATGGACTCAGTGAGCGGAAGGGGCTGTTTCTGCAGCCTGCCCTGTTCCAAGCCATAGATACTGTTTAGTGTTAGGGACAAGTCAGTATAGAAATGGCCAGTCGGTTAAACAGGTGGCATTGAGGTGAGTCACAACTGAGGGAAAATCCCAAATCCAAGTGTTCTCATGGCAGGGCCAGAAGTGGAGACTCGGGACTGATTCTCTTGACACAATGATGTTGGGACTGATGATTTCTGGGCTTGAAACATCAGTCACATTCAAAACCTTAAGGGCCTGTCCCACTTGCGTGTCCTTGGCACGCAAATTACATGACCTCATGGTCGCGTTGAGGCGTACGGGCATCGTATGGCCACGTGGGGACGGTCCCACTTAAAAGCGCGGAGGGGTATGTAGTTGTTCGCGATATCGCGCGGGGCTCCGAGATTTTTGTAGTGAACAAAATCTTCGCTTGCTAACTGCCTGTCGCGGAACTGACGGCCAAAGTGGGACAGGCCCAAGACCCTGGCGCGATGCAATGTCTCACCTTCAACAGCAGCAGAAGCAAGCAAACGATCGCCGAGCTCAGCCTGGGGCTCACGGCCGTTGTGGTCCGGATCCGCCCCTACTTCTACTCCCAGAGCCGGGCCAAGAAAATTGAAGATAGACACAAAATGCAGGAGTAACTCAGCAGGACCGGCAGCATCCCTGGAGAGAAGCAATGGGTGACGTTTCGGGTCAAGACCCTTCTTTTCAGACTGAAAAAATGGCTCGACACGAAACGTCACCCGTTGCTTCTCTCCAGAGATGCTGCCGGTCCCGCTGAGTTACTCCAGCTTTGTGTCAATCATCAAATGACGTCACACACTCCAGACGGCTGTGCATACGCATGTAATCGCGCCCGACCTTCGCCGGAACATCGCGGCTCAACGCGACCACGAAGTCTTGTAATTTGCATGCCAAAGACACGTAAGTTGGACAGGCCCTTTAGTATCTGCCATTTTCAGGAATGAAACAAAATAACTTTTTTTTACAATCATATTTTCTTATGTCACAAAATGTCAGCGGTTCACTAATGTCAGCCATACTCTCATGTGCCGATAACCTCCACCCATGATTTCTCTGTCGTCAGCTCAACAACCAGCAAGTCTGTGAGATATTGGAGGAATCGAAAACACTGCAGTCGCAGGGAGCGTAAGGAGGAACTGCAGATGCTGGTTTAAACCAAAATCAGGCACAAAAGGCTGGAGTAACTCGGCAGGTCAGGCAGCATCTCTGGAGAAAAGAACTAGGTGACGTCTCCTCTATATCCCGCAGCTCCGCTCTTACTTGCCCTCCCCCCACTCATTACAAGGACAGAGTCCCCCTTGTCCTCACCTTCCACCCCATCCTCCGACATTTGCGCCACCTCCAACGGGATCTCGCTACTGCCACATCTTCCCAGCTCCTCCTTACAAATGTGTCAGCCTCGATAACAATCAGCACGGGAGCACCTCAAGGCTGCGTGCTCAACCCCCTGATGTACTCACTCTATATTCATGACTGCGTAGCTGGTTATAGTGCGAACTCCATCATCAAGTTCGTTGACCACACCACTGTTGTGGGAAGTATCATTGTTGGGGACGAGTCAGAGTATAGAAGAGAGATCGACCGACTGTCCAAATGGTGCCAGCACAATAACCTGGCCCTCAACACCAACAAAACCAAGGAACTGATTGTGGACTTTGGAAGTGGTAGGATGGGGACTCACAGTCCCGTTTATATCAACGAATCGATGGTGGAGAGGGTCAAGAGCTTCAAATTCCTGGGAGTGCATATTTCTGAAGATCTCTCCTGGTCCGAGAACACTGATGCAATTATAAAGAAAGCACATCAGCGCCTCTACTTCCTGAGAAGATTATGGAGAGTCGGTTTGTCAAGGAGGACTCTCTCTAACTTCTACAGGTGCACAGTAGAGAGCTTGCTGACTAGTTGCATCGTGGCTTAGTTCGGCAACCTGAGCACCCAGGAGCGGAAAGGACTACAAAAAGTAGTAAACACTGCCCAGTCCATCATTGGCTCTGACTTCCCTGCCATCAAGGGGATCTATCTCAGTCGCAGCCTCAAAAAGGCTGGCAGCATCATCAAGGACCCACACGATCCTGGCCACACACTCATCTCCCCGCTACCTTCAGGTAGAAGGTACAGGAGCCTGAAGACTGCAACGTCCAGGTTTAGGAATAGCTGCTTCCCCACAGTCATCAGGCTATTAAACTCAACTGAAACAAAACTCTGAACATTAATAACCCATTATCTGTTCATGTGCACTTTATCTGATTATTTATTCATGTTTGTATATATTTATATGATGGTATATGGACACACTGATCTGTTCTGTATTCATGATACAGAACCCTCTCCAAGACAGACGTGAAGCTCACCGTTTGACCTGTTTTTACAAAATGTTAAATGGTCAGCTAGACATAGATCACAAGACCTACACCAACCCCAAACCAATTAGGAGCAGACGAGGGCATTCAATCCAATTTGTGGTCCCAGCCTCAAAGACAGACGTGTACAGCAATTTGTTCTTTCCACGCACTATTAAAGCACGGAATAATCTCCACCAAGCCACGGTTGCCCAGCCAGATGCAACTCAATTTACAGGGGCACTTTCTTCCCAATAACCCTCTCTGGCTAAACCTCTCCCTTCACCACCTCCAGTTTAAATTCCAGTTGGAATATTTTGGAGGACCAAGTAACCAAGAACCATGCCTACTATATTCTTTTGTGCTGAAGCAAAGCAAGAATTTCATTGTCCTATCTGGGACACATGATAATAAACTCTCTTGAATCTGTTCTGCTTTCCACGGAGACCGCTCCCTCCATAACACCCTGGTCAATTTGTTCCTTCCCATCCAAACCGCCCCCTCTCCTGGCACATTCCCTTTTAACTGCAGGAAATGCTACACCTGTCGCTTTACCTCCCCTCTCGACTCCATCCAAAGACCTAATCAGTCTTTCCAGGTGAGGCAGAGGTTCACCTGCACCTCCTCCAACCTCATCTACTGCATCCGCTGTTCCAGGTGTCAACTCCTCTATATCAGTGAGACCAAGTGCAGGCTCGGCGATCGTTTTGTTGAACACCTCCACTCAGTCCGCATTAACCAACCTGATCTCTCTATGGCTCAGCACTTCAACTCCCCCTCCCATTTGGAATCCGACCTTTTTGTCCTGGGCCTCCTCCATGGCCAGAGTGAGCATCACCAGAAATTGGAGGAGCAGCACCTCGTATTCCACTTAGGCAGTTTGCACCCCAGCGGCATAAACATTAACTTCTCTAATTTCCGGTAGCCCTTGCTGTCTCCTCCCCTTCTCAGCTCTCCCTCAGCCCTCGGGCTCCTCCTCTTCCTTTCTCCTTTCTTCTCCCTCATCGTAACTCCTCATAAAATAAAGATCAAACTTCGAACAGGTAAGTTCTCGTTTAATCTTACTATTTTACTTCGGAGTCACGTGAGTGACTACGTGAAGATTTTAAAGCTCTGTTTTTTATGTCATAGATTCATTCCATACGACACTCTGTTTAGTCAATACAGTAGTGAGTCAATAATATTTTTAAAAACATTGTTTCAATTTATGTAATGTCTTTTAATCATAAAAAGAACAATTTTTTAAAATAATAACCCCTCTATCCCAGGGGAAAACTTTTCAACAAAAGTGATAATGATATCAAATGATAACATAAATCGATAATATAAATCAATAATATAAAACAAAGCAAGCATTTAAAGAGAATCCAACACTGCGTGTCCAAATCCTGGCACCGTGACAACAGGTTTATCGTAGAACTTTGAAAAAGTTTCTTCTTTACACCACCCTGCGGCCTCTAAAATTTGATCGAGTGGTACATCCTGTACCTTCGCCGCGGACGCAGCTGCAGCCCTAGTGGAGTGAAACTTAAACACATCAGTGTCCACTCCTGCTAAATCCAAAACCTGTTCTAACCATCTAGAAATGGTTTGAACTGCAACTTTTGTATGTGGTTTTTTTGTGCATTATCAGTAACGCTGTCTCAGCACCTCGGATATTTTGATTACTTCAATCAATCAATCAATCAGTTTTATTCGTCACATTGCGCACAAAGTGCAAGTGCAATGAATTTGTCAGCAGCGGTACATTGACAAAGCGGTACAATTATAACTTAACTTCAATATATTTAGTTAAATGCTTACATGTTTCACAATGTTTCATCGACAGGATATGCTTTAAACATTACCTTGGCTCCAGTTTTTCCTGGTCTGCTTTGTTTGATCAGATCATAACATAAAACACAATGTTATCTGAAGCCACATGCATGCAATCTAACAGTAACAATTCCAAAGTTTGTACTCTTTGAGCTGACACTAATGCCATTACATTACTACCTTGAATGTTAACCTTTAGACATTGAAGTAATTGGAGTCTATTGCCTAAACAAAGTGAGAACAATGCTAACATCCCAAATTTCTGTATCTCTGGGCTTGGGAGGATTTTTATTAAAATTCCTTTCATGAGCCAGGATATTAATGGGTGAGACCCAATTGAATCTCGATCAGAAATTTGTCCTAAATAGGACGACAAAGCACTACGAGCACTATTAATGGCACTATAACTTAAATGCTCATCAAAATGCAACCCAGCAAGGAACTCCAATACATTTGATATGTTCGCAGTATGATAAGATATCTTTGACTGCCTACAGAAGAATTCCCATTTCTTTATATGCGACATATATTGTTTTTTAGTGCTATTTCTCCAAGCTGCAGTTATAACATCCATGGTCCTATCTGACAGTCCAAGCTCTTGCAATGGTCTGGTCAGAACCTGCAGATCAACAAATTCATATGATCATGCAATGGATGAATTTCTTTTGTTGCTGGTTGTATCAACAATCGTTGCAACTAGGAATCATCATACATGGTTCAATAATCATTTTAAGCATCAACGGGAACCATGACTGTGTAGGCCAATTTGGCCCCACCAAAATGCCCTTGGCAGCGTCTTGCGCTATTTCCTTGAGACATTGCCCAATCAGACTAATGGGGGAAAGGCATAAAAGAACGCATTCCCCCAGTGTAGCGAGAAAGCATCCACCGCTACTGCCCCTGGATCGTGTTCCCAAGACACGTATTTGGGCAATTGGTGATTTAATCTAGATGCAAACAGATCAATGTCCAGTACTCCAACCGACTGACAATATTTTTGAAATTTTTTGGATTTAACATCCATTCTGTACTGTCTTTAAATTTTCGTGATCTTTTGTCTGCCACAGTATTGTCTCTCCCTGGGAGATAAATAACTGAAACCCGAATATTCTTACCAATACACCAATGCCATACCTGGTTAACCAGATGATTACATGATAATGATCTTACTCCACCCATGTGATTTATATATGCCACAGCTGTGGTATTGTCTACTTGTAATTGGACATTCAAATCCTTCATAGTCGAACAATAAGCTTTTAATCCATAAAATGCTCCCCGTAATTCCAAATAATTTATACCATATGTTTGGAGAAATAAATCCTCTTGGACAGTCCATCTGCCCCCACAGCTGGTATCATTATCCGTAGCACCCCATCCGAGAGAACTTACATCAGCTTGCAAAATCACTGCTGGCTGCTGAACCAAAATGTTTTTAACAGCTTGTGGAACATTCTCAATCCATCAATACAATTCTAATAAAGCTTCCTTTGGCAATTGCATGGGCCTATCAAAATGGCCTGCTCGCTGTATAAGCTTGTGTTTTTGCCCTTTTAAGATTTTGGTAATGCAGTGGACCAAATTCTACTGCAGGGAATGCTGCTACTAACTTACCAATAACATTAGCAACTTCTCGGATGGAGAGATAAGGTTTGTCAATAAGGCACCGACATACAATTGTAGTATCAACAATCTTGTCTATTGGTAAAGTTACTAACATGGTAACTGAATTAATCACAAACCCCAAATATTCAACAGTTTGGGATGGCTGTAACTTTAGATTTTGTTGGATGAATCAGGAAACCTAGCCTTACAAACAGGCTTGTAGTCGCCGAGACTGATTTTTCAGCTGACTCCTGATTAGCATTGACAATTAAAATGTCATCTAGATAAGCCATAACGATGTGTTTTTGTGCCCTGAGCAGTGCAAGTGCTGGTTTCAACAATGCAATTAAATTTCAATACCTGTGAATGTGATGATGAATTGGTACTGAATAATATGCATCCTTCAAATCTATTGTATCCATGTCACAATCTGTTGATACCAGCTGCATTGCAGTGTTGAAGGTATCCATTTTAAAATGTTTATACTGGACAAATGTATTAAAAAGTGTGAGGTCTAAAATGATTCTACAACCCCCATCTTTCTTTGGTCTGGGGAAAATATTTGCTACAAATTGTTGTGGATCCTCACTTGATTTCTCAATACCTCCTTTTTTACACCAATTCTTAACTTCTTTATCAATTTGAATTTTTTCAAATACAAAAAACACCAAATGCGATTAGGCTTATTCTGTCCTGGTGGATCAATACCTTCTACAAAATAAATGGTAGATCCTAAGACAGTACCTAATATAACACGGTCAGATGTTATACAGTCCCATTTATCATAAAACATTTATAGGCTACCACCAATCTGAGGTTCATCCAAAGATTCTTCTGTAATAGGATAAAGTTTTTGTACCTCTCCAACCGGACGTGGTGGTCTCCTTCTCCCAACATATGGGTAACATTCGGCTGTGCTGGTTGGTAATATTTCCTTACCATACTCCTGTCTCAGCTTGTTCCAGCTCCAAATCAAAATCCCCTTCTCGTTTGACCAAACCGAAGGGTTTCATGGGGTCAATAGTTTTGCCTCTTTATCAACCTCTTTATTTATTTAACAGATTTTCTCCGAACAAATAACCAGGAGCTTGAACATTGTTTGATCTGCACAAACCTGCAAATCGTGGATGTAAAATAGGCCGAATGGCAATCTTCCTCATACAATTAATCTCAAATATTGAGTTGCAGAACAATGCCAACATATCCTTCTGAACTTCGGTCATTCCACAATCTTCCTCTTACCTTCCAAAAGCAGTGATCCCAGCCGAAATCATATTTCCTGCGCCCGCATCATTGATGACATTGGCGCCAAAAAGCCGTATTTACCGTAGGTACCTTCAGTGAGGTATACTAATTCTGCTGTATCAACCATAACAGCTTCTTGAAGCTGGTGAGAGACCAAATAATTTATGTTGGCCGCCAGGTTTTCTTACATGGCCTCACCGCCTCCTTCAGGTATAGAAAACTTTGTGCCACATCAGACACACCTGGAACAATATTTTTGTATTGTGGTGGGTACTCATGACCGAAATCACCACCTTCGGGATCAGTCTCATGGAGCCCTGGTACTCCTGAGACTTTGCTCAAGGACTTTCTCCAGCTCAATCCCGGGCTCTGGAGTATCAAATTCCCAATTCAAACTGGCACCATATTCATGATATGGAACCCACTCAGGGGCTGCCTGGGAATATTTCTGGGTTTTTAGACCCTTGGTTGATTATTGCTTGGAGTATTTTCTCCATTTGTATTCCATTCTAAGCCATAAGGCTTTTCTCTCTGGAGGACTTTCAGAATCAGATTCATCAGAACCCACAGGCCTTTCAGATTTTCTTTTACATTTTTAGGCACTGGGTTTTCCTCTGTGGTTTCTGTTTGTGGAGCAACCAAAGGCTCACTAACGGGTATTTCAACGGCCACCGGTATCGGAACCGGCTCTGTAATAATCTGCTGTCTCGACTCTTCTTCACCCCGGGATGCATGTTTTTAACCCGCGATTTTTTAACTTTCTCCTTTTTATTTTTAAACTCCTCCTGGTTTACCCACCAGCCTACGGAGTTTTGAAAACGTCCTGGAAGTAAAAATAATTTACCTACCTGCGGGCCTGTTCCTTACCGCTGGTGGAGCTGCGCTCTGCAGCTCTTTCCTTACCGACAGCGTCGACGTAATGCCGATCAAGCGCCAGGTGGGGCATCTTCACGTAGTCACTCACATGACTCCGAAGTAAAATAGGTAGAGCAAAGGGGAAGATACAGAATGCAGAATATAGTTCTCTGCTTTGTAGCTGTGACAAAGACAAAGTCCAATAGCCGCAAATGGGAACAGGTGAATTGTAAATTCAGTGAACAGCACCCCTGCTCATGGAAACACTATTCATATACCTGACGACAGGTGGGGAAGAAGCTGCTCCTGCGTCTAATGGAGTGTTCTTTCAGATTTTTGCATCATATGCCCAACAAGAGTGAGCAGAAGAAAGAATGAAATGGTGGAACAAGTCTTTAATTATCCATTCCTTCTCTCCAGAGATGCTGCCTGCCCTGCTGAATTACACCAGCATTTCATGTCTATCTTAAGTCTTTGCTTATGTGGGCTGCTTTTCCAAGGCAGCGTGAAGTGCAGATTGGCCCTCTGCTTTTCCTCTTGTAGATACATTAGGAGATTTTATCATCACAATTACACCATTTTTTTTTCAAAGTTTAGTTTAGAACTACAGCGTGGAAACAGGCCCTTCGGCCCACCGAGTCAGTGCAGACCTGCGATCCCCGCACATGAACACTATCCTACACACACAAGAAACAATTTTTTACATTTTACCAAGCCAATTAACCTACAAACCTGTATGTCTTTGGAGTGTGGGAGGAAAGCAAAGATCTCGGAGAAAACCCACGCAGGTCACGGGGAGAACATACAAACTTCGTACAGACAGCACCCGTAGTCGGGATCGAACCCGGGTCTCGGGCGCTGCAAGCACTGTAAGGCAGCAATTCTACCGCTGCGCCACCCGTACCGCCTAAAGCCTTTATTTCTTAAAACTATGGTGTCATTTAGGCACTTTGTACATGGGTGGATCTCCTCAGACCAAAGAATGACTCAACACAATTATAGTCTTTGGCCCTTTTATTACTCACTACTTAGCTTAAACACATTACATCTTTGCACGTTTTAGCAACTATTTGACAGATCCCAGGCAGTATCTGATAAGAGGAACTAATGGGCCTGTTCTGAGTTGTCTCCTCAGTCGCCCAAAAAGTCGTAGTGTCTTTCTGGTCGCCGAAAAATGTTTTCAGCGACAGTGGCAACCTTGGGTTTGACGCCAAATGAGCGTAGCTTGTCATTAGGTTAATGTAGCTTGACGTAGGTGCTGTCGTAGGTTGTCACCAGGTTAATGTAGGCAGTCGGCAGGATGTCGTAGGGTGTCGGCAGAATGTCGTCGGTTGTTGACAGGTGACGTAGGTTGTCGCCAGTGTTGACTTCGGTGAGTTTCAATGTCGTATTCACCGGCAGTTGCCTAAAAAATCGCCGAAGTGGGACAGGCCCATATCTTGGCAAAAGGTGATCTCAAGTTGTTGCTGCTTACGTCTCTGATGTCTTACTGAACGTTAGCTAGAGGACCCTTCTCGGACCACGCTTGAATACAAGATCATCTAAGCAAAGGTTTGCTGTCCCACTTTCTTTCCCCCTATTTAAAATGTAAGTATAATGCTTTGGATACTGTTGGAGGCTGACCTCTCAGATGAAGATGACAGTAACAGCTAGATAAGCAGCAATGATTCAATGATGTTTTTATTGTCACAGGTCACAGACTGAAGGAGTGTCTTGACCCAAAACATCACCCACTCCATCTCTCCAGACGCTGCCTGTCCCGCTGAGTTACTCCAGCATGTTGTGTCTATCTTCAGTGTTTAACCAGCATCTGCAGTTCCTTCCTACACAAGACTTACAAACCTTAGCCATTTTTTTGTATTTTGTGGTGAGCTGTTTCAATTATCCCTTCCCCCTCATTTGAAAGAGCTTAAAAGGTATTTGTTTATTTGAAGGAAAATATCAAGGTGCAGCAGAGGAAGGCAAGTAAGCACAACTCCCAACATCACTGCCTAGGAATAACCAGAATACGACATTGCTAACTCCACAGAAATGCAGCCATCATGAAGTATACCTCCCAAAAAGACCTTTTATACATTACCTCTGAAACTGGTAAAAAATCTTAAACCTGTGAATGATTTGAACCATTGTTCTATGATGATCACCAGAATTAGTGAAATGTTAAAAGCTGCATCAGCTGAAACTGAATACTTCAACAGATGAGTACTGAGCTAGATCATTTTAAATTAAAGGATCTTATAGAAACTTACAAAATTCTTAAGGGGTTGGACAGGCTAGATGCAGGAAGATTGTTCCCGATGTTGGGGAGGTCCAGGACAAGGGGTCACAGCTTAAGGATAAGGGGGAAATCCTTTAGGACAGAGATGAGAAGGACTTTTTTCACACAGAGAGTGGTGGGTCTCTGGAACTCTCTGCCACAGAGGGTAGCTGAGGCCAGTTCATTGGCTATATTTAAGAGGGAGTTAGATGTGGCCCTTGTGGCTAAGGGGATCAGAGGGTATGGAGAGAAGGCAGGTACGGGATACTGAGTTGGATGATCAGCCATGATCATATTGAATGGCGGTGCAGGCTCGAAGTGCCGAATGGCCTACTCCTGCATCTATTTTCTATGTTTCTATGCCACTGGTCACGTCTCCACGCAACCACTCAATCTCAAAGCAACAACTAAAATAACTCTCACTGATAAAATGCAAATTCCAGATTCAAAGTCACATGTCATAGGATTTCCTGTGGTGTGCATTTTACCCGCTGTTACACTAGAGACAACATAATTTTAGATACATTAGTGACTCTGAGGTCATGGTTTTCATTTTAGCCTTGGTGATAATACTGTACATGATAACTTTTAAAAGGACTCCACTTTGTTGTCCTGGATCTCACCAGATTCTGAATCATTTCCCAGTCCCCGTTACTCCCATAGAAACCTCCCCTGTGTTAAAACTGCAGGCTCAGAGTCTGAGCTTGCCTTGTCTATTATAAGGCATAGATTGATCAACTCAGAGTTGACAAATAAAATATCCGAAGGAATATCAGGTATTGATTAGTACGGGTGTCAGGGCTTATGGAGAGAAGGCAGGAGAATGAGATTAGGAGGGAGAGATAGATCACCAACGAGTGAATGACGGAGTAGACCTGATGGTAAGTCATAAGGGATGACCTATCCCTTATGACTTACGACAATACACAATAGGTGCAGGATTAGGCCGTTTGGCCCTTCGAGCCAGCACCGTCATTCACTATGATCATGGCTGATCATCCACATTCTGTACCCCGTTCTTGCCTTCTCACCATATCCCCTAATGTATTTTATTCTATAGCAATTGTAAGTAATTTTATCTTATTTGGCTGATAATGTAAAATAGGCAAAATCATATTGGGCAGGTAATCAGTCTGAACAAGGGTCCCAACCCAAAACGTCATCTGTTCATTCCTCCCATTGGGTGTTTCCAGCACTTTGTGTTTGGCTCACGATTGCAGCATCTGTCGTCCCTTGTGTCTCAGTAATCGGTGGTCTACTGGATTCCCTGCTTTTTATTAGTAAATGGGAATCACAATTATGTGGAGCATATAATGGTGGAATAATTCAAGTATGTAATGAAATGCACCAATATTCTAGGTATGTTAAAAAACTTACCTTGAGCAGCGCTGCAGTTCTGCCGCTCCTCGTGTGCGCGACTTTGGCGCCTTTCAGAGGGGGGCGGGCTTAAAGTGCCGTTTTTCCATAGGCAGGGAAAATCGATCCATGTCGGGCGATTTCGTTGCGGAAGAAAAATCACTCCGACATTTCATGAATGAAGGTATTTTTAAATTACGCTAAATTATTTATTAACTAGAGTAATTTAAAAATCACCTTCAAAAGCCGTGAGCGCCGACAACGGGAAGGATTTTGCGTAGGGGAGAAAAAAAGGTAAATAGTTTATTTTTATATTAAAAGTTGTTTTTTAGGGAGGCTTTAATAACATTTTCATGTTGCGAAATGGGGTCCAAAAAAATGTATGAACAAACAGTATTTTTCCTCCCGACTTCACCGCTAACCGCAACGTTCCAATCCACCGCATTCCACTAAAACCCACTCGCTAGTTGATATAAATGGCCATTAATTTACAGGCATAAAACACTAAATTCCTTCCATTTGGCCCAGAAATTCATGAAAATGTGATTTAAAAATTATGTTATATTGTGGATTATTGTGTGAATGTTATTTGGACACTCAGGCAATTTAAAAAAAGTTTATCTTTTCTTAAGAAATGGATAGATGTTTAGATCTACTCATTGAATTTTGTAACTAGCTACAATTAGATAACTAACTAATTATATGCTTTAATTTCAGGTCATCCAAGTAAAATTGTTTCATATTTGTTTCAGAATGCTTCAATCTATAATAATTGAAAATTTCATTGAGTTCTCTTAATGTTTAAGAAAGTTATGGGCTTTTAATTGTTCTAGATCACAGCTTTTGAGTTAAGTCAATTGAAAGGCAATGGGGAACAAGATGCTAATTTCCGAGTATGAAAATGGCCATATCTTTCTTAATACTGAAGATATGAAAGTGAATTAGGTGTCAAATTAAACTTCTTTTTATGCTTTATCTGATGGGATAAATTGCAGACTTGATTTTTAAAATCTCCAAAATTTTGTAACATTGCTAAATATTCTCAGTGAATCCCTGGAAAAACCGTGATTAGTTTTTCAGGGGGGTTCCCCCAAAGCATATCAATATTAGCACTGAGTAATATTACCACTTAGTAATATTATCACTTAGCTTTCTGAGAGAGCGTCAAATTAGCAGAGGGGTCCTTGGAATATGTGAATTTTGTGGAGGTATTCCACAGACTAATGGTTGAAACACATATGGATTGTGAAGCAATGAAAGCTGCCCGATTATGAAGCAATGAAATCTGCTTCGGCTTGTTTCCACACTGTATTATTCTATATCGCATCAGTATCAAGTAACAGTTAGACAGCTGTATCTTCAGTGTGCGACAGGCTTGGCAGCATTACGCACCTGTCCCACTTGGAAAGACTGGCGCCTGACTGGTAACAATTGCGTGCTTCAAGAAACCCCCCGAAAATCTAATCAAGGTACATCAGTTCAGTTCAGTTTCATTTATTGTCACTGTACCGAGGTACAGTGAAAAGCTTTTGCTGTGTGCAAACCAGTCAGCGGATGTGGATTTGTACAATGTTGACTTGTACATGTTAATAAAACAACTGATAATACTTACATAGAAACATCGAAAATAGGTTTTGGCGCTACAAGCCAGCACCGCCATTCAATATGACCATGGCTGATCATCCTAAATCAGTACCCCGTTCCTGC
Organism: Raja brachyura; assembly: GCA_963514005.1. The sequence continues at coordinate 48,707,820 of OY740797.1, read as the reverse complement.
TTTCTCCCCATATTCTCCCCATTGATTTTGTTAGCCCAAAGAGCTATATCTAACTCTCTCTTGAAATGAGAGTTCCTTCTAGTATAGGAAATAACTGCAGAAGCTGGCCGCTAGGTGAAGAGCTGGCCACCACAATAAATTATATGGTTTCTCACCAGCTCCAGGAGCTCACTATGGAAGAGACACCCAAAAAACATGAGCCGCCAAGTAACTGTGAGTTGTTAAAAGTACCAACTGTGAATCAGGTCATATGGGGTCAGATGGGACCCGGCATGCGAAGTCAAGAAATTAAGATGCAGAGGGTCCTAAAACTATTGGCCTCTGGCATTATGGCGTTCGCAAGAACAATGGATGGTGGTTATGTGACCAGAACACATCAAGAGGCTCTGGGGTTGCTATGTAACATCCATTTTGAGATCAATTGTATCAGAAAAAGGTCTATTAGACCCACCATTAATCCCAGATTTGCTGCGCTTTGCAAGCCAACAAATATCCAGCCTCCTAATCTACTGTTTGGCGCAGACCTTACCAAGCAGGTTAAAGAGATAAACGAAGAAGCAAAAACAATGAGCCTGATGAGACCAATGATGCCCGGCAGACCGCTGAAGAGGAAGTATCCTTACAGAACCACCTCAGCTTCCGGGGTTACACCAGGGACAAGCTCAGTGCAGGGGCGCGGATGGTACCCTTCGACTGGAGCACAAGCAACCATGGGGGCCACTGCCAGAGGCTGGGGTCAGCAGGGCGCACCAGTTACCAGAGAGGTAGGTGGGCCTGGTTCTCATAAAAACATATTAAGTGTAACACAGGAAAAAGTTGGTGGTAGATTATGGCTTTTTTATGAAGAATGGAAGCAGCTTACTTCAGATCTGTTTATCAGGAGTGTGATTCAAGGGTTTCGGATTGAATTTAATCCAAATGGTGTTTTACCTCTCCAACATGTTCCTAGCAGAACACTTTATTTTTCACAAACAGAGGTAAGAGAGGTTCAAGCTGAACTTGAAAAATTGTGTAACAAAGGAGTAATTGAGAAGACGGTTCATCAAGTCCGTCAATTTGTGTCAAATATATTTTCCCGTCCCAAAAAGGACGGAGGATGCAGAATAATTTTGGACCTTACAAAATGAAATCCATTTGTACTCTATAGACACTTCGAAATAGAAACGTTGGTTACCGCCAAGCAATTGATTTCCAGAGGTTGTTATATGGCAACCATAGATCTGAAAGACACTTACTACTTAGTGCCTGTTCATTGCGAGCATAGAAAGTATTTTAAATTTATTTGGATGAATCAATTATGGCAGTTTAAGGCGCTGCCAAATGGTTTAACCTCAGCCCCTAGAGTATTCACCAAATTGTTAAAACCAATTAGGGCTACTTAGAGGTCAGGGCCATGTAATTATGGCTTATTTGGATGATATTTTAATTATCGGACCAACAAGAGAATTAGCTGAAACATCAGTGGCAGTTGTCAAATTCCCTTTTGAAAAACGGGTTTGTCATTCATTTGGGAAAATCTAAATTTACACCATTTACCACAATTGATTATTTGGGTTTCACAATTGACTCACTTAAAATGGTAATTACCTTGCCCAGGGAGAAAAGTGTAGAGCTAATTGATGATTGTATAAAACTTCTAAACAAACAATAACCTTCAATTAGTCAAGTGGCCAGGCTGCTCGGGAAATTGGTAGCAGCATTTCCAGCAGTCCAATTTGGGCCTTTGCATTATCAGCAATTACAAAGAGCAAAGGAACATGCACTCAGGGCACAATTGGGCCATTATGATAGGCCCATGCAATTATCAGCAGATGCAGTTACTGATCTTCAATGGTGGATCCAATGTCTCCAGTAGTTCAGCACAGTGGTGCTAGAACAACCTTCCATGGTCTTACAGACTGATGTCAGTACACGTGGGTGGGGTGCCACTGATACAAGTTCAGGTTGTGGAGGAAGCTGGAGTATGGAAGAAGCTTTGCTTCTGCAGACATGGGGAATAAACCATTTAGAGCTTTTAGGAGCATTTTATGGGCTCAAGGCTTATTGTTCTAACAAAAGCAGTCTGCATGTTCAACTCCAAATTGATAACACTACGGCAGTAGCATATGTTAATCACATGGGTGATATCAAGTCGGTATCTTATGACAGACTGGCAAACCAAATCTTGATCTGGTGTATTGACAAACACATTTGGCTCTCAGCTATATATCTATCAGGGAGATTCAATACTGTGGCAGACACCAGGTCACGAGTAGCCAAGTAGCCAACATAGAGTGGATGTTGAATCGGGATGTATTCAATGAGATCATTGTCAAATATGGAAGGCCAGATGTCGACTTGTTGGCATCCAGACTAAACCACCAGCTTCCCAAATATGTGTAATGGAAACCAGACCCTGGGGCAGTAGTGATTGACGCTTTCTCGCTGCATTGGGGTGGTATGTATATATATGCATATATACATATATCCCTTTCATTAACGGAACAACGAGAGGGTGAGATCCAATAGAATGTTTGTCTGCCTTCATCACTAAATATGATGATAAAGCACTTCTCACTGTATTGATTGCACTATAACTCAGCCCTTCATCATAGTAGAGGGTTGACAGAAACTAGAACATGCGAAATACGTGCTGTACAATAGTCAATATTATTTTGTACACAGTAAACTTCCCATTTTTTTACATAACAAATATACTGCTTTTGAGTACTCGATCTCCAAGATGCAGCAAGCATGTCCACAGTTCAACCCGACAATCCACGCCCCAGAAATACAGCGTGGAAACAGGCCCTTCGGCCCACCGAGTCAGCGCAGACCTGCGATCCCCGCACATGAACACTATCCTACACACACAAGAAACAATTTTTTACATTTTACCAAGCCAATTAACCTACAAACCTGTATGTCTTTGGCGTGTGGGAGGAAAGCAAAGATCTCGGAGAAAACCCACGCAGGTCACGGGGAGAACGTACAAACTCCATACAGACAGCACCCGTAGTCGGGATCGAACCCGGGTCTCGGGCGCTGCAAGCACTGTAAGGCAGCAATCCTACCGCTGCGCCACCCGTACCGCCTAAAGCCTTTATTTCTTAAAACTATGGTGTCATTTAGGCACTTTGTACATGGGTGGATCTCCTCAGACCAAAGAATGACTCAACACAATTATAGTCTTTGGCCCTTTTATTACTCACTACTTAGCTTAAACACATTACATCTTTGCACGTTTTAGCAACTATTTGACAGATCCCAGGCAGTATCTGATAAGAGGAACTAATGGGCCTGTTCTGAGTTGTCTCCTCAGTCGCCCAAAAAGTCATAGCGTCTTTCTGGTCGCCGAAAAATGATTTCAGCGACAGTGGCAACCTTGGGTTTGACGCCAAATGAGCGTAGCTTGTCATTAGGTTAATGTAGCTTGACGTAGGTGCTGTCATAGGTTGTCACCAGGTTAATGTAGGTAGTCACCAGGATGTCGTCGGTTGTTGACAGGTGACGTAGGTTGTCGCCAGTGTTGACTTCGGTGAGTTTCAATGTCGTATTCACCGGCAGTTGCCTAAAAAATCGCCGAAGTGGGACAGGCCCATATCTTGGCAAAAGGTGATCTCAAGTTGTTGCTGCTTACATCTCTGATGTCTTACTGAACGTTTGCTAGAGGACCCTTCTCGGACCACGCATGAATACGAGATCATCTAAGCAAAGGTTTGCTGTCCCACTTTCTTTCCCCCTATTTAAAATGTAAGTATAATGCATTGGATACTGTTGGAGGCTGACCTCTCAGATGAAGATGACAGTAACAGCTAGATAAGCAGCAATGATTCAATGATGTTTTTATTGTCACAGGTCACAGACTGAAGGAGTGTCTTGACCCAAAACATCACCCACTCCTTCTCTCCAGAGACGCTGCCTGTTCCGCTGAGTTACTCCAGCATGTTGTGTCTATCTTCAGTGTTTAACCAGCATCTGCAGTTCCTTCCTACACAAGACTTACAAACCTTAGCCATTTTTTTATATTTTGTGGTGAGCTGTTTCAATTATCCCTTCCCCCTCATTTGATAGAGCTTATAAGGTATTTGTTTATTTGAAGGAAAATATCAAGGTGCAGCAGAGGAAGGCAAGTAAGCACAACTCCCAACATCACTGCCTAGGAATAACCAGAATACGACATTGCTAACTCCACAGAAATGCAGCCATCATGAAGTATACCTCCCAAAAAGACCTTTTATACATTACCTCTGAAACTGGTAAAAAATCTTAAACCTGTGAATGATTTGAACCATTGTTCTATGATGATCACCAGAATTAGTGAAATGTTAAAAGCTGCATCAGCTGAAACTGAATACTTCACCAGATGAATACTGAGCTAGATCATTTTAAATTAAAGGATCTTATAGAAACTTACAACATTCTTAAGGGGTTGGACAGGCTAGATGCAGGAAGATTGTTCCCGATGTTGGGGAGGTCCAGGACAAGGGGTCACAGCTTAAGGATAAGGGGGAAATCCTTTAGGACCGAGATGAGAAGGACTTTTTTCACACAGATAGTGGTGGGTCTCTGGAACTCTCTGCCACAGAGGGTAGCTGAGGCCAGTTCATTGGCTATATTTAAAAGGGAGTTAGATGTGGCCCTTGTGGCTAAGGGGATCAGAGGGTATGGAGAGAAGGCAGGTACGGGATACTGAGTTAGATGATCAGCCATGATCATATTGAATGGCTGTGCAGGCTCGAAGTGCCGAATGGCCTACTCCTGCATCTATTTTCTATGTTTCTATGTTTCTATGCCACTGGTCACGTCTCCACGCAACCACACAATCTCAAAGCAACAACTAAAATAGCTCTCACTGATAAAATGCAAATTCCAGATTCAAAGTCACATGTCATAGGATTTCCTGTGGTGTGCATTTTACCCGCTGTTACAATAGAGACAACATAATTTTAGAAACGTTAGTAACTCTGAGGTCATGGTTTTCATTGTAGCCTTGGTGATAATATTGTACATGATAACTTTTAAAAGGACTCCACTTTGTTGTCCTGGATCTCACGAGATTCTGTATCGTTTCCCAGTCCCCGTTACTCCCACAGAAACCTCCCCTGTATTAAAACTGCAGGCTCAGAGTCTGAGCTTGCCTTGTCTATAATAAGGCATAGATTGATCAACTCAGAGTTGACAAATAAAATATCAGAAGGAATATCAGGTATTGATCAGTACGGGTGTCAGGGCTTATGGAGAGAAAGCAGGAGAATGGGATTAGGAGGTTGAGATAGATCACCAACGAGTGAATGACGGAGTAGACCTGATGGTAAGTCATAAGGGATGACCTATCCCTTATGACTTACGACAATACACAATAGGTGCAGGATTAGGCCATTTGGCCCTTCGAGCCAGCACCGTCATTCACTATGATCATGGCTGATCATCCACATTCTGTACCCCGTTCTTGCCTTCTCACCATATCCCCTAATGTATTTTATTCTATAGCAATTGTAAGTATTGTTATCTTTTGGCTGATAATGTAAAATAGGCAAAATCATATTGGGCAGGTAATCAGTCTGAACAAGGGTCCCAACCCAAAACGTCATCTGTTCATTCCTCCCATTGGGTGTTTCCAGCACTTTGTGTTTGGCTCACGATTGCAGCATCTGTCGTCCCTTGTGTCTCCATTAGGACAGTAATCGGTGGTCTACAGGATTCCCTGCTTTTTATTAGTAAATGGGAATCACAATTATGTGGAGCATATAATGGTGGATTACTTCAAGTATGTAATGAAATGCACCAATATTCTCAGTGAATCCCTGGAAAAACCGTGATTAGTTTTTCAGGGGGGTTCCCCCAAAGCGTATCAATATTAGCACCGAGTAATATTACCACTTAGTAATATTACCACTTAGTAAGATTACCACTTAGCTTTCTGAGAGAGCGTCAAAATTAGCAGAGGGGTCCTTGGAATATGTGAATTTTGTGGAGGTATTCCACAGACTAATGGTTGAAACACATATGGATTTTACAAATCAACACCACTGGATTGTGAAGCAATGAAAGCTGCCCGATTATGAAGCAATGAAAGCTGCTTCGACCTGTTTCCACACTGTATTACTCTATATCGCATCAGTATCGAGCAACTGTATCTTCAGTGTGCGACAGGCTCGGCAGCATTACGCACCTGTCCCACTTGGAAAGACTGGGCCTGACTGGTAACAATTGCGTGCTTCAAGAAATCCCCCGAAAATCTAATCAAGGTACATCAGTTCAGTTCAGTTTCATTTATTGTCACGCGTACCGAGGTACAGTGAAAAGCTTTTGCTGCGTGCAAACCAGTCAGCGGATGTGGATTTGTACAATGTGGACTTGTACATGTTAATAAAACAACTGATAATACTTACATAGAGACATCGAAAATAGGTTTCGGCGCTTCAAGCCAGCACCGCCATTCAATATGACCATGGCTGATCATCCTGAATCAGTACACCGTTCCTGCTTTCTCCCCACATTCTCCCCATTGATTTTGTTAGCCCTAAGAGCTATATCTAACTCTCTCTTGAAATGAGAGTTCCTTCTAGTGTAGGAAGTAACTGCAGAAGCTGGTTTAAACCAAAGATAGACACAAAATGTTGGAGTAATTCAACGGGACAGGCAGCATCTCTGGAGAGAAGGAATGGGTGACGTTTTGCATTGAGACCATTCTTAAGACACAATACTTCTTGCTTTTAAAACTTTGTAACAAACATATTAAATAGTAAGATTAAACGAGCTTACCAGTTTGAACTTTGATCTTGATTTTATGAGGATTTACGTTGGTGATTACGTGAAGAAGACCCATCAGGCCGCATGCGCATCAATCTTCAAAGCAGCGGTATGAAATCACAAATAACAACACCGAAGTGACATAGTCAGATGTGTGACTGGAGAACTACCAGATGATCTTTTATGTGAGAGGGTTGGGCGTGGCGGGCACGTAATCACCAATGTAACTCCTCATAAAATCAAGATCAAACTTCAAACTGGTAAGTTCTCATTTAATCTTACTATTTTACTTCGGAATCAAGTGAGTGATTCCGTGAAGAGTTCAAAGCTTTGTGATTTCATGCCGCAGACTACAAATCCCGGCATCCCACTGCATTGATTGACTCGAATGAGGAATAATGCATTAATAATAGCATTGCATTTAATGCAGTAATAAGGTTTATTTGAAATTATAACCAAAACACCAGTACCCCTCTATCCGAGGGGCACTTTAAACAGAACTTAATTGGCAAACAGCCCTGGATCGGCAATCGGCCGATGATAGAAATTCTAAAACATCAGCTCATTTGTACATCCGGCGGCCGCCCAAATGTGGTCGGCGGGCACGTCCCTCGCCTTGGCCGCCGACGTAGCTGCTGCCCTAGTGGAATCAGATGTGAACACATCATTGTTAATACCCGCATCAATCAAGACTTGTTTCAGCCATCTCGAAATAGTATTAACTGACACTCTCTTATGTGTTTTTTTTATAACTGATAAACAATCCTGTCTCCATGTTACGTAAAGCCTCTGTAGCTGCAATGTATTGCATCAAATGTTTTTTTTCCGCATAAGGATGGATCCTTGGGATATGCTGAAAGCACTATTTTGAACCCTGACACCTGGCCTGCTTTGTTTGAGGAGGTCATAAATGTCAAAAACGTAACATTCTCTGCAGCATTATCCATTCTCTCTAGCTGTAGTTTTTGTTCGGCATGGGACCCTTCTTCAACCTGCTTAGAAGAGATTTGGCTCTTTGAAGAGGCTTAGGACTTGATTTAGTCTTGGTAGGGAACGAAAGACAAGTTGCAATCTCTTGAGCCCAATCTATCCCTGGATTGGTGAAGGCTGCCTAACTGACTACTTCCAAGCGTTTAATGGACTTGCACCACAATGTACTTGTAATCAGCCACTGTGCAGAAAGGGAAACTTATTCATTATAGATTGTTAAATTTGTCGTTAACATGTGTTTCGTGTGCCCAAAACACAATCTTACGTTTGTGCTGAAACCAATGCCATGAGCATGGCCACCTTCATGGTGATTTTGGTCAAAGACAAAGATGAGACAGGAAACCACTCACGCAGTAGTCTAAGGACCATACTCGCATCCCAAATTGCCATATATCTAGGTTTCGGAGTTAAGTTTGGAATTAAAAATCCCTTTCATTAACGGAACAACGAGAGGGTGAGATCCAATAGAATGTTTGTCTGCCTTCATCACTAAATATGATGATAAAGCACTTCTCACTGTATTGATTGCACTATACCTCAGTACTTCATCATAGTAGAGGGTTGACAGAAACTAGACATGCGAAATACGTGCTGTACAATAGTCAATATTATTTTGTACACGGTAAACGTCCCATTCTTTTACATAACAAATATACTGCTTTTGAGTACTCGATCTCCAAGATGCAGTAAGCATGTCCACAGTTCGATCCGACAATTCACGCCCCAGATATGGCCTTCTTAAAATCTGCAAATTAACAAATCAATACGGTCATTCAACGGATGGCATTCGCCAGTTACCGGATGCACCACTAAATCCCTTCGTTTGGGAACAGCCATCAGGGGTTGTGTCATCAGCTGTAAGATCAAAGGGTACCATGGCTGGTTAGGCCAGTCGGGTGTCACCAGTACCCCTGAAGCATCATCCTGCTTGATTTTAAGCAGACAACGATTTATGAGACAAAACGGTGGAAATGCATATATATACATACCACCCCAATGCAGCGAGAAAGCGTCAATCGGTACTGCCCCAGGATCTGGTTCCCATTACACATATTTGGGAAGCTGGTGATTTAGTCTGGATGCAAACAAGTCGACACTGGCCTTCCATATTTTTTTTTTTTTAATATTTTTTTATTAGCAGTAACCAATTTGCAATGTTTTAAACAGATTTACAAACATCAACAATTCAATATTTAAACAAATAACACATTGATAATTATTATCTTCTATTTTTTTGGAAATAAAGATAGAAAAAGGATAGAGCATTTATAAATCAATAAAGATGTGATTAAATGATAATTTGATTATATATAAGAAAAAAAAGAGAAAAGAAAAAAGGTTAACAAAAAAGTGAAAAAATATTATATATATATATATATATAAATGAAAAACAACAAAATATATTGTAAATATGGCCTTCCATATTTGACAATGATCTCATTGAATACGTCCCGATTCAACATCCACTCTATGTTGTCATGGAACTTTTGTGACCTGGTGTCTGCCACAGTATTGAATCTCCCTGATAGATATATAGCTGAGAGCCAAATGTGTTTGTCAATACACCAGATCAAGATTTGGTTTGCCAGTCTGTCATAAGATATCGACTTGATACCACCCATGTGATTAACATATGCTACTGCCGTAGTGTTATCAATTTGGAGCTGAACATGCAGATTGCTTTTGTTAGAACAATAAGCCTTGAGCCCATAAAATGCTCCAAAAGCTCTAAATGGTTTATTCCCCATGTCTGCAGAAGCAAAGCTTCTTCCATACTCCAGCTTCCTCCACAACCTGAACTTGTATCAGTGGCACCCCGCCCACGTGCACTGACATCAGTCTGTAAGACCATGGAAGGTTGTTCTAGCACCACTGTGCTGAACTACTGGAGACATTGGATCCACCATTGAAGATCAGTAACTGCATCTGCTGATAATTGCATGGGACTATCATAATGGCCCAATTGTGCCCTGAGTGCATGTCCCTTTGCTCTTTGTAATTGCTGATAATGCAAAGGCCCAAATTGGACTGCTGGAAATGCTGCTACCAATTTCCCGAGCAGCCTGGCCACTTGTCTAATTGAAGGTTATTTTTTGTTTAGAAGTTTTATACAATCATCAATTAGCTCTACACTTTTCTCCCTGGGCAAGGTAATTACCATTTTAAGTGAGTCAATTGTGAAACCCAAATAATCAATTGTGGTAAATGGTGTAAATTTAGATTTTCCCAAATGAATGACAAACCCGTTTTTCAAAAGGGAATTTGACAACTGCCACTGATGTTTCAGCTAATTCTCTTGTTGGTCCGATAATTAAAATATCATCCAAATAGGCCATAATTACATGGCCCTGACCTCTAAGTAGCCCTAATTAACAATTTGTTTTAACAATTTGGTGAATAATCTAGGGGCTGAGGTTAAACCATTCGGCAGCGCCTTAAACTGCCATAATTGATTCATCCAAATAAATTTAAAATACTTTCTATGCTCGCAATGAACAGGCACTGAGTAGTAAGCGTCTTTCAGATCTATGGTTGCCATATAACAACCTCTGGAAATCAATTGCTTGGCGGTAACCAACGTTTCTATTTCGAAGTGTCTATAGAGTACAAATGGGTTTCATTTTGTAAGGTCCAAAATTATTCTGCATCCTCCGTCCTTTTTGGGACGGGAAATATATTTGACACAAATTGACGGACTTGATGAACCGTCTTCTCAATTACTCCTTTGTTACACAATTTTTCAAGTTCAGCTTGAACCTCTATTACCTCTGTTTGTGAAAAATAAAGTGTTCTGCTAGGAACATGTTGGAGAGGTAAAACACCATTTGGATTAAATTCAATCCAAAACCCTTGAATCACACTCCTGATAAACAGATCTGAAGTAAGCTGCTTCCATTCTTCATAAAAAAGCTGTAATCTACCACCAAACTTTTTCCTGTGTTACACTTAATATGTTTTTATGAGAACCAGGCCCACCTATCTCTCTGGTAACTGGTGCGCCCTGCTGACCCCAGCCTCTGGCAGTGGCCCCCATGGTTGCTTGTGCTCCAGTCGACGGGTACCATCCGCGCCCCTGCGCTGAGGACCAGCTTGTCCCTGGTGTAACCCCGGAAGCTGAGGTGGTTCTGTAAGGATACTTCCTCTTCAGCGGTCTGCCGGTCAACATTGGTCTCATCAGGCTCATTGTTTTTGCTTCTTCGTTTATCTCTTTAACCTGCTTGGTAAGGTCTGCGCCAAACAGTAGATTAGGTGGCTGGATATTTGTTGGCTTGCAAAGCGCAGCAAATCTGGGATTAATGGTGGGTCTAATAGCCCTTTTTCTGATACAATTGATCTCAAAATGGATGTTACATAGCAACCCCAGAGCCTCTGGATGTGTTCTGGTCACATAACCACCATCCATTGTTCTTGCGAACGCCGTAATGCCAGAGGCCAATAGTTTTAGGACCCTCTGCATCTTAATTTCTTGACTTCGCAAGCCGGGTCCCATCTGACCCCATATGACCTGATTCACAGTTGGTACTTTTAACAACTCACAGTTACTTGGAGGCTCATGTTTTTTGGCTGTCTCATCCATAGTGAGCTCCTGGAGCTGGTGAGAAACCATATAATTTATTGTGGCGGCCAGCTCTTCACCTAGCGGCTCTCCTGCTCCTGATGGGACAACAAATGGTACTGCCAGTGGTGGAACATCTGGTAACTCCACTGTTTCCCCTGGCTGGACCTCACCATCAGATTCAGGGTCAGGACTGATGTGACCCATTGCACTCCCCTCAAAAGTGAAGGGGTTATCTGGCAGCACTGTTGCTGCTGGCGGCTCTGGCTCTGAGCGGTGCTGACACTTCTTCTCCTAGAGTGAAGTTCTCTGGAGGACTGTGTGTAACAGCTCCTCCACTTGGGATAGGCATGAACACACTCTATCCAGCCCTGGTGAGGAATAATCCCCCGAATCCATGGACCTAGCAGATTTTTCAGGTGCCTTGCGCCCTGATGGTGCTGGCTCTGTGCTGTGTAGTACTAAGTCTGCAGTTGCTAACTCTGTAGCTAGCGACTGTACAGGGGTATGCGGCAGCGTTTTCATACCTGAACTGCTCGCCGCTTTCCCTTCCCTTTTTGGTTCATGCTAGCGATCGGCAGATAAGCGTACTGGCAAGCACGGATTCGAACTCCAGTGAAAGTTTTATCACTTACCTGGAGTCTGAATACTTACCGCTGGAGGAGCTCTGTTCATCACAGCCTCCGTGTGTCAATGCGGCTGATGTACTGATGCGCATGCGGCCTGACGGGTCTTCTTCACGGAATCACTCACGTGACTCCGAAGTAAAATCCATGTCCAAATGACAATAGACAATAGACAATAGATGCAGGAGTAGGCCATTCGGCCATTCAAGCCAGCACCGCTATTCAATGTGATCATGGCTGATCATCCCCAATCAATACCCTGTTCCTGCCTTCTCCCCATATCTCCTGACTCCGCTATTTTTAAGAGCCCCATCTAGCCCTCTCTTGAAAGCATCCAGAGAACCCGCCTCCACCGCCCTCTGAGGCAGATATTTCCACAGACTCACCACTCTCTGTGAGAAAAAGTGTTTCCTCATCTCCGTTCTAAATGGCTTATTCCTTATTCTTAAACTGCCCCTAGTTCTGGACTCCCCCAACATCGGGAACATGTTTTCTGCCTCTAGCGTGTCTAGAATCCCAAATGGTTCATGTAATTCTGGGTATAATGAAGGTTGTGAAGAAATTGGCGGTGGGGAGTGCAGACCAGATTGAGATTCATTCCACAGTCTCTTGCCCAGAGTAGGTGAATCGAGGACTGGAGGACATAGGTTTAAGATGAAGGGGAAAAGATTTAATAGGAATCTGAGGGGTAACTTTTTCACTCAAAGGGTGGTGAGTGTATGAAGCAAGCTGCCAGAGGAGGTAGTTGAGGCTGGGACTATCCCAACATTTAAGAAACAGTTAGACAGGTACCTGGATAGGACGGACTTGGAGGAATATGAGCCAAATGCGGGCAGGTGGGACTAGTGTAGCTGGGACATGTTGGCCGGTGTGGGCAAGTTGGGCCAAATGATCTGTTTCCACAATGTATCACTTTATGACCTATTAATTAGCAAGTCATAATCTGCATTGAAGGGAGATTCCGGTTCAGAAAGTTAGCTTGGAATGGAAAAAATAGTCTGGTTTAACTTGATAATAGCCCCCCCCCCCCCCACCCCCACAGTCTGAAGAAGGGTCTCGACCCGAAACGTCACCTTTGCTTTGCTCCATAGATGCTGCATCATCCGCTGAGTTTCCCCGGCATTTTTGTCTACCTTCGATTTTTCCAGCATCTGCAATTCTTTCTTAAATTAAATGTCTAGTTTAACTTGAAACACTGGTCGACAAAAGGATGAAATTAGTTGCATTGGATGGAGATGACTGAAAGTAAAGATTACTTGAAGAACATTACAGTTGGGAAGTGATGAGTGCCATTGACGTACATGTGCAATTTTGCCTTCAGTGTGTTTGGAAGATGCCATTGACAGCAGAGGCAGCAGAAACAACACTCTATCCTTTGTGAGCATTAGAAGTAGCCAAATATAATGCAGCTGGGCTATTCCCAACTGATGGTGGCATTGCCTGCAACAGTTCTACCCACCTCTCCACCAACCAAAAAAATTACTGAACCCCCTCTCCCACCAAAACACCTCAACATCTTCAGGGACTGAGCGTCTCCTGTAAACATATTGTTCTCACACCCTCAGCCTTGATCTGGTGCAGATTGAACGGCAAGGGAATGGGCAGCAGGGCAAAGGCCGTGGACGCCAACAGACGCAACAAGCTCATCAGGAAGGCTGGCTCCGTCCTGGGGGTGGAGTTGGATTCATGGGAGGTGGTCTTGGAGGGGAGGATGTTCCTCAAACTGCGGAGCATCCTGGACAATACAACTCACCTGCTCCATGACACACTGGTCAACCTGAGGAGCACCTTCAGCAACGGACTGGTTCCACCCAGATGCGGGACAGGACACCACAGGTCCCTGTGGCTATCAAACTGGACAACTCCTCCCACTGGGCAGACTGACTCCCCTCCCCCCCTACCCCCCCTCCCCCTTGCACATCCCACATCCTGGACATTTCCACTCAATAAATTAATTTCATGTTAGTGCAATATTACATATGCGCTGTGCAACAACTGGTCGCATAAATTTCATTATTATTATAATGCACACGGCACTTTCAACGCCTTGCAGCTGTATCTTTTGACTGGTGGCAGAACAATTTTCCTCTGGGATAACTATAGTATCGTATCGTATCGAATTGAATAGAGGGCAATACAAAGTGCCCAGCAGTGAGGAGGGTGGGCACTCCTTCCTGACACGTTTGTGTGTGGCGCGGCTGCTTCACCATGTCTCATCTAACAGCTGCAAGTCAGGCTTAACTTTCCCCTGCAGAATCTCAAACATCTCTCCTGCAGGTGAGGGTGTCATGCTTTCATCCAAACTTAACAGAATGCTTTTTCAAATTTATACTAACAGGATAGTACACTTCGGGGAAGAGGACGAGTTCGGCAGTGACCACACCAGCACCAGCAGTAGGGTGAACTCACATGAGATATTTTATTTACAGTATAAACAAGTCCAGAACTACATGGTGGGCGCTGTCCCTCACCATCAGGGTGCATGTGCAGTGGCGCTGGTGATCTCGGGCTTGTCCCAGCAGCTTAGTCCTGGTCTTTGAATGATGAGCCTCAGGATCAAATTCCGTCTTCCTCCTGCAGTTCACTCTTGCCGAGAGAGTCTTGCCTGCCCGAGCTGGCTGCCTGTTCCTTTTCCGGGGTTACGTCCGTGCCTGGGTGGTGTTCGAGAGGGACAACGCGCTGTCCACGGGCACCCTGGGGGATTTCCGTGACCGCTGGGCACCGTGGGTGGTTGAATGCATCCTTGACACGGAGTGTAAGATAGTTGTATAGTAGTTTATTGTTTGTCGTGTATTATGGTGGTGGGTTCTGTTTTGTGTTTTACTGTACTGTATATATCATTTTAATATTCGAATAAATATTTTTGATTTTTTTAAAATTAATTTAAAAAAAGTCTTGCGTTGCTGGCGGTCTCAGGTTTCTCCCTGGCTGCTCAGTCTTTGCCTCTGTGGGTGTTGGCACAGTCCCTTGTTGTCTGTGGACAGGAAGAGGTTCGGACATCCCGCCCAACACCTCTGCTCGGTTCGCATTAACCAACCTGATCTCCCGGTGGCTCAGCACTTCAACTCCCCCTCCCATTCCGTATCCGACCTTTCTGTCCTGGGCCTCCTCCATGGCCTGAGTGACTCCCACCGTAAATTGGAGGAGCAGCACCCCACAGTCTGAAGAAGGGTCTCGACCTGAAACGTCACCTATTCCTTCACTCCATAGATGCCTCACCCGTTGAGTTTCACCAGCATTTTTGTCTACCTTCAGGCTTGTCCCAGCTATTCACTCTTAGCTCTCGTAAAGGCGCTGGCTGTCTCAGGCTTCTTCCCGGCAACCCAGGCTTGGTAGTGGCCGCTGCTGGTCTTGGGTTTGGCCCAGTGTCTCCGTTTTTCTCAAACCTGTGACAGAGGAACACAGCATGGAGGCGGTGTTGTGTAATGAGACCCATACACAGCAGTAACAACTCATAGTCTTTATTGTAACACAAGAGGAGGAAACATTACATGCTATTGTCTCCGTAGTCAGCATCAAGTTTGACCGTGAGATGGTGAAGTTCTGTTATCAATAGTTCGGGGTAGTGATGGAGATCTGGACTGGAATACTTATGGAATGTGCAGTTTGCATAATATGTGTGGTGATAGATATAGTAAAGGCAGGCTAATATGGTTAATCTACATCCTTCCTCTTAAGGAATTAACCCATAATAAAATAGAAATGATAATCAAATGCAAAATCTACGTGGCACTGATTACATGTGGTTCGTATAATAAACTGAAGGGAATAACACCAAAGGCAATCCTGGTACTTTAGGTTAGGCTTCTAGACTGGGCTTCCACGTGTACAGTACAGTCCTGCATTTCCTCCCTTCAATGGAGATGAGATCGGTGGTAGAACAGGAGCAATCACACCTAGAGTCTCCGTCCTGTCGAGTTATTTTTGTACGCGATCCCGCATGGCATGGGGAATCCGGTGGGCAGGGTGGGCAGCTGGCATGACCTCTGGATCAGTCGTGATTGTGCACCTGATGGGAAGCTTGCCAAGCTTGTCGTCGAAGAGATCTCCATATTATGAGAGAAACTGTTGTGTGGAGCCATGTGCGAGAGACAGTTGATGAACGGCTGTGCCAAAGGTGACTAAGCCTCGGTCATAGATATAGTAAAGGCAGGCTAATATGGTTAATATACAGGCGGCCACTTTTATTCTTTTTTACCTTTTTTCCTCCTTTTCCCTCCTTTCCTCTCCCTCATCCCTTCCGGCCAGAATGCCTGGGTTTTATAGGGAGTAGGCTGACAAGTGGCCAACCAGTATCAGCTATTTGGTCCAAGCTGTTCGCAGTGATGCTGGGGATTGGCCTGTCCTGGCCTGTCAGCCAGTGATAAGGATCAGAGTGGCATACAAGGGAGGGACAATGTCACAGGACATTCAGATCCAATATGTACGACAATTAATTCATATTGAGGCTGCAATGGCTTTCTGCAAATAGGATAACAATACTGAAACAGGAGTGACTACACTTGCTGGAATTTGAGGCATGAAACAAACTGCTGGAGGAACTCGGGCCTCCTCCACGGCCAGAGTGAGCAACACCGCAAGTTGGAGGAACAGCACCTCTTATTCCGCTTGGGGAGTCTGCATCCTCTGGGCTTAAACATTGAATTTTCTCAATTCTGTTAACCCAGACTGCCACCTCCCCCTCCCCACCTCTCCCTCAGCCCTCGGGCCCTGACATTCCTTCTCCATCTCCCCCCCCCCCCCCCCCACCCAAGTCGCACTAGCTTCTCATTTTCACACTACAAATAGCTTACAATGGCCTGTTTCCTTTATCATCAATACTTTTTTGCATATCTTTCATTCATTGTTCTTTATCTCTCCACATCACTGTCTATATCTCTCGTTTCCCTGATCCCTGACCAGTCTGAAGAGGGGTCTCGACCCGAAACGTCGCCTATCTCCTTCGCTCCTTAGATGCTGCTGCACCCGCTGAGTTTCTCCAGCTTTTTGTGTAAACCCCTGCTGGAGGAACTCAATGAGTCAGGCAGCATCTGCGGGTGGAAATGAAGAATAGACGTTTTGGGTTCAGACCAAAAGTGAGTGTTAATTTCACCCAACAGATGCTGACTGACCCACTAGGTTCTCCAGCAATCTGTTTTTGCTGCAGGATACCAATGCATCTTGCCACAAAAAAAAATGTAATTCGATTCATGGTTATATCAAAGGAGAACATTAGAAAGCATGCTTGAACTTACAATTAATAATTGAGCATGAACTGGCACTTTCTATGAGAATATTTCTCACGTTAGTTCCAATTTTCGGCAAGAACAGTGATCTTTGTTGCATAATCTCTCATCATGATGAGAGGTGGCACTATTGTTTTTCATTAAGGACAGGCCAAGGCAGCAGAGGTCACTTCTGCATGTTGGTAAAGTGTTTCCACATGCCACTTATTGTTTTTAATTTCTAGTTTTACAGATACAGCGTGGAAACATGCCGTTCAACCCACCGATCAGCACACGACCAGCGACCCCCGCACATTAACACAAGCCTACACACACTAGGTTCAATTTTACACTTATACCAAGTATACAAACCCAAGCCAATTAACCTACAAACCTGTGTGTCTTTGAATGTGGGATGAAACCGAAGATCTCGAAGAAAACCTACGCGATCACGGTCAGAACGTATAAACAGCAGACAGCACTGTAGTCGGGATCGAACCTGGGTGTCCGGCGCTGCAAGCACTTTAAGGCAGCAACTCTACCGCTGCACCTCCGTGCCGCCCCTTTGTGGTTCAAGAAGTGAAGGACAATGTTTTTATATTTGGTTCACAGACCTTTACACCAACTATGAATATTCAATAATACAATGCTACCATGTGAAGTGGATGGGATGTGGGGTGCAGACAGAGGAGACTGGTTTAAATGATGAACTGCAAAATAAGTCAGCCAGCATCTCTGGGAGCCAAGGGATGGTCTACATTTCAGTTTGAGGCTTGGGTCAGTATTGAGAGTGAAGTTAGGCAGTATAAAGAGGCGAGTGGAAGGGTGTGAGAGGGGTTGATAGCAATAAGTGGAACAAGAGCAGTGGGAGGTTATGAGCAAATGCAGTCAGATAGTGGATTCGTTTTGTTTATTAGTTTAGAGATGCAGCACGGATACAGGCTCTTCGGCCCACCGAGTCCGCACCGACCAGCGATCCCCGCAAACTAACACCACCCTACACACTAGGGACAATTTACACCTACACCCAGCCAATTATCCTACAAAGCTGTACATCTATGGAGTGTGGGAGGAAACCAAAGATCTCGGAGAAAACCCAGGCAGGTCTCGGGGAGAACATACAAACTTCGTACAGACAGCACCCCTAGTCAGGATCGAACTGGGTCTCTGGCGCTGTAAGGCAGTAGCTCTACCGCTGTGCCACCATGCCACCCATCGGTTGATTGGTAGGTGATAGGTGGAAACAGATATAATAAAACAAATCAGAGGATGGAGTCAGGTGGGAATAGGACTGTATCTGGCTGATGATAAGTGGATGAAATGTAACAGCGAGAGAGGGTGTTTTGATCTGTCCTTTTCACACCTTACCCTTCCATATCTCTAGTTTCCCTCTCCCCTGACCCTCGGTCTGAAGAACTCGACCCGAAACGTCACCCATTCCTTCCCTCCAGAGATGCTGCCTGTCCCGCTTGGTTACTCCAGCACTTTTGTTTCGATCTTTGATGATAAATGGACTCAGATAAGGGAGGAAGTATCGAGGAAAGGTAAGGCATCTGTTGAACGCTGTTCTTTGTGGAAGTGGCCGCACATAGGTAGCTGGGCGCAGAGTGAAACGCCATTCAGCTAGAAGTGACTATTTCTGTGAGACCTGCTGCTTTAGAAGGTTCCCACAGAGTAACCACAAAAAAGTCCAGACCTGGCTAAATTTCCACACGTTATGTTTGTAACATTACACAGGCACAGAAAATGCCCCCCCCCCCCACCCCCCACCAATCCTGAAGGAGACTACCAAAGTCCATATTTTGACCTGATGTAAATTTGAAAATCTTAGCACAAAGTATGTTTTGCACCACTGAACTTCAATCCTTGCATGTTTATACTGAACATCTTTCTTTGATGAAACCAAGGAGGTATTTTATTGTGAGGCATGTGGTCAGTAAAAGGGGATGTTTTGCCTGCAAGCTTCTTAGTGCTAGTTCCTGGTCACAGTTATTGAGTAGGGCTTGCCGCCCATACTCGCTACCCATGTTCCCTATTTCCAGGATCTCACCTGCGCTGAATCACCATGTCCCATCGCAGTGGGCCCCACGATGTTGCAATGTTCCGATGCCGTCGGCAAACCACACACACCACCCGCCAAAGTCCCGTCCCTCAATAGTGACATTGGGAAACATAAAATGTTGAAAATTAAAATAAAAACTTATTAAACATTATAAAATAAAACATCTACCATTTAAAGTACATAAAACACAATGTTTCAGAAAGAACTGCAGATGCTGGAAAAATCAAAGGTAGACAAAAATGCTGGAGAAACTCAGCGGGTGAGGCAGCATCTGTGGAGCATCGATATCCATAGATGTTGCCTCACCCACTGAGTTTCCCCAGCATTTTTGACTACCTTTAATAAAACACAAGGCTTTATTTTACATTTTCTTTAAATATTCTTTTTTCCCCCAATTCCGTGACCCTTAGAATGAATGAGGTTCACGATCCTGTTAAAGACTCGGTGCAGAATCTGAGAGTAGATAGCTCAGCATCAACACTAGAACGGGGATTCCCCACCCCCACTGTAGATGAGGCTGGCACCAGGGTCTCCTCCATACCCCGCAACACTGCCCTCTCTCCCCATTCCCCCACTCACAACATGGGCAGAGTCCCCCTGGTCCTCACCTTTCACCCCACCAGCCGGCACATACAACAGATAGTCCTCCGCCAGTTTCGCCACCTCCAACATGACCCCTCCACTCGCCACATCTTCCCATCTCCCCCCCTGTCAGCCTTCCGCAAAGACCGCTCCCTCCGCAACTCCCTTGTCAATTCTTCCCTTCCCTCCCGCTCCACCCCTTCCCCGGGCACTTTCCCTTGCAACCGTAAGAGATGCTACACTTGTCCCTTCACCTCCCCCATCCACTCCTTTCAGGGACCCAAGCAGTCCTTCCAAGTCCGACAGAGGTTCACCTGCACCTCCTCCAACCTCATCAACTGCATCTGCTGCTCCAGATGCCAGCTGATCTATATCGGTGAGACCAAGCGGAGGCTTGGCGATCGTTTTGCCGAACACCTCCGCTCGGTCCGCAATAACCAGCCCGACCTCCCGGTGGCTGAGCACTTCAACTCCCCCTCCCATTCCGTATCCGACCTCTCGGTCCTGGGCCTCCTCCACTGCCAGAGTGAGCAACACCGCAAGTTGGAGGAACAGCACCTCATATTCTGCCTGGGGAGTCTGCATCCTCTGGGCTTAAACATTGAATTTTCTCAATTCTGTTAACCCTGGCTGCCTCCTCCCCTTCCCACCTCTCCCTCAGCCCTCGGGCCCTGGCATTCCTTCTCTCTGTATTTCTCCCCCACCCAAGTCGCACTAGCTTCTCATTTTCACACTACAAACAGCTTACAATGGCCTGTTTCCTTTATCATCGATACTTTTTTGCATATCTTTCATTCATTGTTCTTTATCTCTCCACATCACGTCTATATCTCTCGTTTCCCTGATCCCTGACCAGTCTGAAGAAGGGTCTCGACCCGAAACGTCGCCTATCTCCTTCGCTCCTTAGATGCTGCTGCACCCGCTGAATTTCTCCAGCTTTTGTGTAACCCTCGATTCTCCAGCATCTGCAGTTCCTTCTTTAACACTAGTCGGGGGTTAGCGTCTTAATGAGCTTCTATTTCACGGTTAGACTCCATCTGGAGGCACAATGGGGAATCGTAGGTGGAACGTAGCCGGGAAGTTCAAGACTTTCTTATTCATGTCATAGTTTGGAAAGTTACCTATGCTCCCACTGGCTTATATCTAGGTCAACATTTCTGTGCAAGTAAACATTTAATTTTAATTTAGTTTAGCTTAGAGATACAGCGCAGAAATAGGCACTTCGGCAACGCTGAGTCCGCAACGACCAGCGATCCCCGCACATTAACACAAGCCTATGCACACTAGGGACAATTTACACTTATACCAATGTGGGAGGAAACCGAAGATCTCGGAGAAAACCCAGGTGGTCACGGGGAGAATGTACAAACTCCGTACAGCCATCACCTGTAGTCGGGATCGAACCCGAGTCTCCGGCGCAGCAAGCGCTGTATGGCAGTAAGGCAGCGGTAGGGCTGCACCACCGTGCCACTCCTAGTTGAATAAAAATTGATTAAAAGTTCAAGATATTTCATAAACCTCATAGAAATCAATATACTCTTATTGTACTATATTTAGTGTGAGGTTGTGGAAGCACAATGTAGGTAAAATCGACTGGATTTGAAATCTTGCTGAAGATGTTTATGTTGTGTCCATAATATCTTTATGCTTGTTTTACTTTGTGAGCAGAATACAGAAAAATGTGCGTGACTTTTGGTGGCATAACTATAGAGGGCTTTCGACTAGTGAAAGGGATAGAGTGGATGTGGAGAGGATATTTCCACTAGTGGGAGATCTAAGTAGGACCAAAGGTTCAGGTTCAGGTTCAGATTTATGCACCAATTAAGGCACAGGGATATTTGAGTTACCATACAGTCATACAAGTAAAAAGAACGCAATACACAGTAAATTTACCATAAACATCCACCACATTGGAATCAACATTCCTCACTGTGATGGAAGGCAATAAAGTTCCGTCATCTTCGTCCTTTGTTCACCCGTGGTCGGATCCTTGGAACGGGGCCGTTGTCGACGGTCCGCTGTTCAAGCCCTCTCGTCGGGATGGTGGAAACTCAAGCGTCGGGATGGATCAGAACACTCCAAGTCGGCCTTTTCGTACTGGAGACCACGGCTTCACAGTGTTAAAGTCCACAGGCCCCGCGGTCGGAGCACTTCCACGGCGATCCTCGGCAAAGGATCACTCGCTCCCCGATGGTAAGTCCGCGCCACGCTTGCGGCTTGAAGCAACGTGCCGGTCTCCAGGAAAGGCCGCACCAATCCAGTTGTAAGGCCGCAAAGGGGCGACTAAGAAAGATCACATCTCTGTCGAGGTAAATGACTGAGAACGGTTTCCCCCTATTCTCCCCACCCTCCACATAAAAACATACAGAAATAAAGGACATTCCTTTAGGAAGGAGATGAGGAGAAATGTCTTTAATCAGATGCCGATTAATCTATGGAATTCTTTGCAACAGAAGGCTATGGAGGCAAAGTCATTTTTAAGCCAGAGATAGATAGATTCTTGATTAGTATGGGTGTCAAGGGTTATGGGGAGAAGGCAGGAGAATGGGGTTAGGAGGGAGAGATAGGTCAGCCATGATTGAATGGCGGAGTAGACTTGATGGGCCTTATGGCCTAATTCTGCTGCTATAACATGAAGTTCACCTAAATTGGAAGGATATGTTATTTGAAAATAAATATTCAGGTCTTTCTAATGTAGGAAACTAAGTTTATTGGAGAATTTGAGTTATTTTGTGAAAAATGAATACTGACGGTAACTGTCTGTAAATGCTATTATTCATTGACAGATAATTGATTTTTGAGAGCCAAAGTCTTCTTATTTCAGGTCATTGTGTTTGGGGGTGACCTCAAGGTTAATGGTCACTGCTATAGAAACATAGAAAATAGGTGCAGGAGGAGGCCATTCAGCCCTTCGAGCCAGCACCACCATTCATAGTGATCATGACTGATTGTCCCCAATCAATAACCCGTGCCTGCCTTCTCCCCATATCCCTTGATTCCACTAGCCCCTAGAGCTCTATCCAACTCTCCCTTAAATCCATCCAGTGATTTGGCCTCCAGTACCCTCCGTGGCAGAGAATTCTACACATTCACAATTGGCTGAAAAAGTTTTTTCTCACCTCAGTCTTAAATTGCCTCCCCTTGGCCCCTGGTTCTGGACTCACCCAACATTTTTCCTGCATCTAGCTTGTCCAGTCCTTTTATAATATTATATTATAATACACATATTATGGGGTGGGAGGGACATTGTAAGTGAGCAAAGGTCCAGCAAGTATTGCAAGTGTTTTCATGATTGCTACTTCCACAGTTTTGACAGCCCCTTGGTTGGACAGTATAATCGGGGGGTTCCCAGGCAACATCTTCCCAACACTACAAGAGTCCCCAATTTTGCCCTCTTTATTTGGGATGTTTCTGAAAATTTTGCTGAAATTTACTGTTGATCATTAGTTGCTCTTTGAAAGGTAGTAGTGAGCTACATTCTTGAACTGCTGCAACCTTTCTGGTGAACGCGTTCTCACTTGCTCTTCGGTTGCAAGTTCCAGCTTTTTGTAACAATGATGATAAAGTGAAAAACATACATCTCCAAGCTGGCCAAATGACTTAAACGGGAACGGTGGTGGTGCCCTTCTTGATGGGAGAGACTGCTAGCAGGAGGTGCTGTTAGAGTAGCCCAGGGAGTCATTAAACTGCGTTTTGTACATAGTACAAACTGCAGCCAGTGTGAGCCGGTGGGGAAGCAAGTGAATGTCATGGGTGGGGGATGGTGTTGGTGTTTAGGTGACGGCAACATCACTGCATATCAAATATAAATAGTTATGTTCACCCACCAGAAATGGTCACTGCCTGTTTCCTTTGTGGGGCAATGGTTATTTACAGCAGCCCATGTTTCAATACTGTTTTTATCTTGTCGCACGTAGACATGGGCTGCTACATTTGCTAGAGCCGTAAATGGAATTGAACATTGGGAATCATTAGTGAACATCCCCATCCTTGGCCTTCTGACGGGAGATAGGCCATTGATGAAGCAGCTGGGACATGACCATGAGTAGCTCTTGCCCTAATGTCCTGGGGATGAGATAATGAACCTTGGCGGTGACTACAGCCACTGGAATGCTTTGGTCTTGACGCTCAACAGTTTTACCCATGTTCCCTGACCCCACACTCAGTCAAATATTGTCTTGATATCAAGCGCAGTCACTCCCACCTCACCACTGGAATTCAGAATTAGGCCATTCAGCCCATCGAGTCTTCTCCGCTATTCAATCAATTTTTCCCACTCAACCCCATTCTCCTGCCTTCTCCTCATAATCTTTGATGTCCTTGGTTGAACCTCCATCACACATGCTGCATGATGCAGTACAGATTGGAATAAGGGATGTATTTTCAATCATTTCAATAGAAAGAATGATGGCAATGTTCTTTTGTGCAGCATTTTTTAGGACACTAAAGAATTGAACTTAAAATTTAAATCAATTGTTATTCAGTTTCCCAATTTTGTTAAGTCATTTCCGTGTTTCCAGATGAGTAACTCATAAACAAACAATGGCTGCTCGAAGTGTTTCATTGCATCAAATGGATAATCTGGGTTTGAAAAGGCAGGCAGAAGCAGGCCTTACCTAGCGAGCACCAAATTGCACTTCCTCACAAGTCATGGTGACAAACAGCCACAGAGTCTCCAAGCACCAATATATTTGTGCAAAAAATATCCCAAGTGAAAATGAAAACATTTTTCAGAACAATTTGTTTCAGCTTTAAGGTAATGTATTTGAAATAGTCTACTGGGATTCAAAGTGCTGGAGTAACTCTGCAGGTCAAGTAGTATCTCTGGAGAACATGGATAGGTGATGTTATAAGGTCATAAGTGATAGCAGCAGTATTAGGCCATTCGGCCCATCAAGTCTACTCCGCCATTCAATCATGGCTGATCTATCTCTCCCTCCTAACCCCATTTTCCTGCCTTCTCCCCATAACCCCTGACATCTGTATAATCAAGAATCTATCTATCTCTGCCTTAACAATATCTATTGACGACAACATTTCTATTGATGTTGTGGGTCGAGATCCTTCTTCAGGCTGGGATTGCCTAATTGCCTATGATTGAATATTACTCCAGGTCAAGATGGCATTCCATGGGCAACAATGGAATGCGATTGACTGAATATTGACTGAAATTACCCACGACCACAAACTACTGCGAGCAGAAGCTGAGATAGCTGGGGAAATGCGTTTTTTAATATATGCTGCGGAACTCAATGGGATAAGGGTGCCATGTCATATACCAGCTTGCTGTTATGGGTTCCATGTCATATACCAGCTTGCAACTACTGAAGGCTGACACCAAAATATTTGGGGAAAACTGCAGTTATTTTTCATAGAAGAACTCATTGTGTGGGGGATTTGAACAAAAAAATGCAAGAGCCAAAAAAACCCACAACTTCCTCCTCATGGAGGGAGGGGCCAGTGCAGCGAATGACAACTGTTTCCTGTTACTGCGGTATAAAAAAGCTGCTCTCGGAGCCGTCAGAAGAAGTTCACTCACTGCAAGCTGCACCAGCCATGGCTAACCTTGATGTGACAGTTCGGCATTCAGGCATCAACTTTCCGGGGCACCTGCACACACTGAAATCTTTAGAATCCGCTCAGACGTTCAAGTTTCATGACACCGACACACTGATCGTTACGTATCCCAAATCAGGTAAGAGCACCTGTGTGTCAGATACCTCTCCTAAACACTATTCATGATTTGTCAAAGGTATCAACGTCGCTGGCAAATGTCAAGAGGAAGTTGGGCAAATCATGCAACTTGTGAACAAGGGAATTTAAGATATTGTTACATAAGTTTTCATACTTGTTTCATCTTTTGCAGTTCCTTTCCAGTATTTACTATGTTAGTGTCAATGCATGTTCTTGACAATTTCTCATTGTTTGAGTACAAGTATTTGAAAAGGCTCTGAATGCAGTTTTCTGAGAGGAATATGTGTAGATGCTAATAGATTGTGGTTTAACCTGGCTATGAGCCGTGCAACAATTCATTAGGTCATTGTCTAAAAGCATAATTGACACCACAGCCGCTATCTAAACGGATGGCCTCCTGTTGCACCTATTTTCTACGTTTCCATGTCTATCTCACCCATTCCTTCTCTCCAGAGATGCTGGCAGTCCCGCTGAGTTACTCCAGCATTTTGTGTCTACCTTCGATTTAAACCAGCATCTGCAGTTCCTTCCTACATATAGAAAATTAAAGCGACAGACAAGCAGAAGTTCACAATCGAGCCTGCAGTAAGCAGAAGTGTTGACAAATAGTTCCTGATTTAGAGTTCACTCTCCCTACGGACATTTGCACCATGGTTGTGAATGCAATATAACAAAATGAAATGTCTACAGGAAAATCAAGTTTCCGCTGGAAGAAGTGTTGAGGGCCTGCATGGGACTCCTTTTGCTCCGCCCGCAACATGACATACAGTGACAGTTAGGAATGACACATAAAATAGGTATGTTACAATACCTACCTTTAGCAGCGCTGCAGTTCTGCCGTCCCCTTGTGCCGATTTTTTCTAGGCTGTCCAAGTCGATCCATGTCGGGCGAATTCGTCGCTAAAGAGAAATCGCTCCGACATTTCATTAATAAAGGTATTTTTAAACTACGCTAGATTATTTATTAACTAGAGTAGTTTAAAAATCATCTTCTAAAGATCTGAACGGTGACAGCGGAACGGACCTAAGCTAGGCGATAAAAGAAGCTACACAGTTTATTTTTACATAAAAACTTGGTTTTTAGGAAGGCTTTAATCACATTTTCATGTTGCAAAAAGGGAACAAAAAAAATTGTATGAACCGGCTGTATTTTTCATACTGACTTCACCGCAAACCACAACGTTCTAATCCACCGCATTCCACTAAAACCCACTCGCTAGTTGATTTAAATGGCCATTAATTTACAGGCATTAAACACTAAATTCCTTCCATTTGGCCTATAAATTCATGAAAATGAGATTTAAAAATTATGTTATATTGTGGATTATTGTGTGAATGTTATTTGGACACTTAGGCAATTTAAAAAAAGTTTATCTTTTCTTAAGAAATGGATAGATGTTTAGATCTACTCATTGAATTTTGTAATTAGCTACAATTAGACAACTAACTAATTATATGCTTTAATTTCAGGTCATCCAAGTAAGATTGTTTCATATTTGTTTCAGAATGCTTCAATCTATAATAACTGAAAATTTCATTGAGTTCTCTTAATTTTTTAAGAAAGTTATGGGCTTTTAATTGTTCTAGATCACAGCTTTTGAGTTAAGTCAATTGAAAGGCAATGGGGAACAAGATGCTAATTTCCGAGTATGAAAATGGTCATAACTTTCTTAATACCGAAGATATGAAAGTGAATTGGGTGTCAAATTAAACTTCTTTTTATGCTTTATCTGATGGGATAAATTGTAGACCTGATTTTTAAAATCTCAAAATTTTGTAACATTGCTACATAAAATATTAAACAATTTGTGCTGACCTGGAATTAAAAATCTAATTGCAAAGTAGCAAGTTCTAAGTATTCCACTGTGTCAAATGTAACTTTAAAGCAGGGCTCCCAACATGTCCCGAGCATCTTAAATGGGATAATACCTCCGCCTCTGCAACACTACCATTATCAAATAATGACGAGACACAGTACAGGAAAGAGAATGAGAACCTCGTAACCTGGTGCCAAGATAACGACCTCTACCTCAATGTTCGCAGGACAAAGGAGATTGTGATTGACTTCAGGAAGCAAAGCTGCACACACATTGATGGCATTAAATAGAGATAGTCGAAAGCTAAAAGTTCTTTGGAATAAATATCACCAACAATTTGTCCTGTCCCAGCCACATCGAAACTTTGACCATGAAAGCACATAAATGCGTATACTTAGGAAGTTCGGCATGTTCCCAGCAACCCTCCACAACTTCTACAGATGCGCCGTAGAAAATATTTTATTGGGATGCATCACAGCGAGGTTTGGGAACAGCTCCATCCAAAACTGCAAGAAATTGCAGAAAAATTGTGGACGCATCCCAGACCATCACCAAAACCAACTTCCCTTCCATTGACTCAATCTACACTACACGCTGCCATAGCAAGGCCAGCAGCACAATCAAGGACTTGGTCACTCCCTCTTGCATCAGGAAAACGCACACCTCCAGATTCAGGGACAGTTTCTTCCCAGCTGTTATCAGGCAACTGAACAGTCCTCTCCCATCTACTCATTGGAGACCTTTGAATTACCATTAGTCGAACTTTATTTTTCACTAAATATTGTACCCATTATCCTTCATCTGCATTCAGTGAGCGGTGTGATTGTAATTATGTCTCGTCTATTCATTGACTGGTTGGCACGCAACAAAAGCTTTTCACTGTAGCTCAGTACACGTGACAATAAAGGAAACTACAATGATTAATGCAAATTACTTTTCCGCAGGCACCACATGGATGCAGGAGATTCTCACGATTATTTACAATGATGGGAACCCACAGCTTGCTAACACAACCCCAAACTGGCTTCGGTCTCCCTGGATTGAACATTATTACTGTGAGGATGTTGTGATGAACATGCTGCATCAACGAACCCTCACCACGCATCTTCCCTATCACTTCCTCGCCAAGTCTCTCAAACAGTCCAATGCAAAGGTAGGCAAACTCAGTAACTAGCGTGATGATGTAGACACAAGAGGCTGCAGATGTTAGTCTTGAGATTGGCTTAATTATTAGTTTTTGCCAGGTGCAACAGGATAGGGTAATAAATTGTTGGAGGAACTCAGCAGGTCAGGCAGTGGATAGACACAAAATGCTGGAGTAACTCAGCAGGACAGGCAGCAACTCTGGAGTGACGTTTTGGAGTCAGGCAGTGGAGACGGTAAAGGAATGGGCAACATTTGGGCTTGAGACCCAGCTTGCATCAGTATTGAGAGGAGGTAACCAGTATGAAGAGTTTTCAGAATTAAAGGACGTTCTTTTGGGAAGGAGATAAGGAGAAATGTATTTAGTCAGAGGGTGGTGAATCTGTGGGATTCTTTGCCACGGAAGGCTGTGGAGGTCGTCAGTGGATATTTTTAAGGTAGATAGATACATTCTTGATTAGTACGGGTGTCAGGGGTTATGGAGAGAAGGCAGAAGAATGGGGTTAGGAGGGAGAGTTAGATCAGCCATGATTGAATGGAGGAGTAGACTTGATGGGCAGAATAGCCTAATTCTACTACTATTTCCTATAACCTTAAGTGTGGAGGCTGGCAAGCGATAGGTTGATGCAGGTGAGGGGGGATGAGGAGATGAAGGGGCCAGGTACGAGGAGGGGCGGGCGGAGGCATAGACAGAGGCTGGAAGTTGATGGGTGAAAGAATGGTTGCAGATACTAGAATCTGATGGGGACGGTGAGGTGTGGGGCTGGATAAGGGAGGATGGATGGGCAGATGGAACTTGGTGGAAGAGAAAAGAAAAAGGGTTATTGGGGGCTGGGGAGAGTGTTTCCCCTCCCTCCACCCGATTCCATCGCCCCATCACCCCTCCCATATCTGGTTCCACTTGTCACCTTCATTCATCTGATTCATTCCACTCATCCATCCTCCATCCTCTCTCTACATGCACCCTCCTTTCTCTACCCCAATGTCACCCATTCCTTCTCTCCAGAGATGCGGCCTGTCCCGCTGAGTTACTCTAGCTTTTGGAGTCTATCTCCTTTCTCCTTACCTGGTGGTCCAGCATTCCCCTCCTTATTGATTCAATCCATTGTTGCCAGCCCCTGCCCCATCCCTTTCCCATCTCTCCTCTTTAACGGCCTGTCCCACTTTCACAACCTAATTCACGACCTTTTTTACTCGTGGACATTTTTCATCATGCTTGAAAAAACGCCGCGACCTACTTGATGCCACGAGTACCTACAACTAGCATCACAACCTGCTACGACCCACCTATGACCTCCTACGGCCTTGTGACGACCATGCTGCGAGTATGAGTCAAGGGCAAACTCGGCAGAGTGGAAAAACTCGGCAGACGTCATGAATTAGGTTGTGAGAGTGGGACAGGCCCCTTATACTGGCTATCTGCCCTCAGCACAGTCCTAATACGCTGTCCCAACCTGAAAGGTCAACTATCACTCCACCCCCACAGATGCTGCCTGGCCCACTGAGTCCCTCCAGCAGTTTGTTTTTGTTTTGTGTGCTTGAATGAGCCCAATATTCCTGCATTACAGCCCAAAAGACAAGAATTATTTAGAAATTGTCAACTTAAAAATGACTGCCCTGAAAGTGACCTTACATTCTTGGACTGAACTTCTGCTGAAACGGTCACGCATGATCACACTTGGACCAACATGTCGCCTCGTGGTTCTGCATTTTAATTCCTTCAATTACAAGTTTCAAAACTAGTAATTTTGTAACTACTTTCAACCTCTGTCAGCCCTACAATCTCCTGACAATTAATTCTGCACTTTAATTCTGGCCTCTAGAACATTCCCAAAGCTAAAGCTCACTACCACTGTCAGCTATGCTTTCAGATGACAAGGTCTGGCCCCTCTCCTAATGCCATTGTGGAAACTGCAGTGTGGCAAAGGTTATGGTAGCTGTAGAGCACATTGTGGAAGATGCAGTGTGGCAAAGGTTAGGAATAGGAATAGAAATACTATATTGTCACATGTGTCTAGGCACAGTGAAATTATTTGCTTGCATACACAATGTATACAAATAGCAGCCACCTACGGCGCTGACAAAGTTATAAAGCACGCCGGCTCCCCCTTTTGTCCCCCCCCACCTCAGCAGTTCCCCCACGCCGGGTCCCCATTGCCATTTGTCTCCAACAGCACATCATCCTTTAGGCTTTCATTGACGCACATCAATGCTCCTGAAAGGTATTCATTGACTTACCCCAATGTTTTGGGATGGCTATTCCTTGTCGCACACTACAAGGTTCTTGACATTGAGAATTAAATGAAGGATTAAATAGAATGTAGTAGTGTTATTAGTGTTAGTGTTATTGCATTTGTATATTGTTAGGGTGCAATCAGCTGTTCAGCCTGCCCCTACTAAGGCAAAAGACTGTGAGTTTACCGAATCTATTCCTCTCATGATTTTGTACAGCTCTCTAAGAACACTTCTCGTCCTCCTGTTTTTGTCCGTTGTATCAAATAAACGTCATTGTTTGGTGAACACTTAACTTTGCCCATTTACGCAGGTGATTTATGTCGCCAGAAATCCAAAGGACATCATTGTTTCATTTTATCATTTTCACAAAATGGCAAACTTCCTACCCGAGCCAGGAACCTTTGGGGAATTTCTGGAGAAATTTGTAACTGGAGAAGGTATGCACTTTGATCCTATTTATTTACAAAATACCAGGAATGATTTCAAAAGTAGGCACTTCATCCTTTGACCTATGCTGGAAAATTGTTTCTGTCAAGAAAAATATAAATACCATCCATTGCAAATGTCATTCATTCTTGCCTAATAATGATGAACTTCACATTTCCTGATGTCTGTGGAAATAATACTCACTTCAATATTTTTGCACAATTGTAAATTTGAATAATCACAAAGCATTTGAAATGTGTTTATTTTGCCCAATGGGGTTGTGCAGCTACATTCGTTTCATTTACTGATAAGAATGAGCATTCACAAGTCAAATTCTGTAATTTAAACATTTAGTGAGAGATACTCAAAAGAGGTATGTAGTCACCTAAATAATGAGATGAGAATCTGTGGTTCATGTATCTTAATGCTGCAATCCAAAATCCACAGCGACATTCCAAACACTCTCCAACAATATAAACAATTGGGAGGAAGGATAGAAGGGAAATTATGAGAACATTTTTCCCGTTGAGTACCTATTATATTTTTTTGAAAAACAAGTTGGACTTGCTTTATCCAAGTCACATTCTTGCCTCCTTTCTTGAAAAGCTACCAAAGTTCCAAGCCCAAATACAGTCACAAGGGACTTGCCCAGCACGTAATTTTAGTACACCGAACTACAACTGTGCAGAACAGCAATATTGACAGTGCTGCTTATCTAATGAAGGATTAGGCATGTTTGTTTAGGTAACTAGCGGGCACAGGCTTAAGGCAAGAGGGGAGAGATTTAAGAGGCACATTAGGGGGAACTTATTCCATTCGGAGGGTAGTTCGTATCTCGAATCAGCTGCCAGAAGAAGCTAAAGAAGTGGATGTAATTACAACTTAGGACATTAGGAAAGGTATGCATGTAGAAGGATTTTGAGGGCTATGAGCCAAATGTTAATGTCAAGGCAATGGACAAGACCTTATGCCATCTTGATCAGCGGGTCCAAGGTAGGCCAAGGGGCCTGTTTCTGTGCTGTACAGCTCTGCGACTCTTATAGATACAATAAAGTTCTGCTTCATATGCTTCATAAGCTTCAAGAAGGTTCAAAACATTAAACCCAAATCTGCTACTTTTATTTCAGTGAATTATGGATCATGGTTCGATCATATCAAAGAATGGATTAATCACAGGGATGAACACAACTTCCTATTTATCACTTATGAGGAGCTCATAAAGGTAGTAATTGAACATTAACGTTTTGCTTTTATTACATAATTTGATTATTTGAAAGATATTTTTGCAGCACTTGAATCGTTTCCAGCCTCAAATAGAAATATTCAACTTAAAGATGAAAACAGCAGAATTCTGCACTTTTTAAACAAACTCTCCCTCCCAATAGTCTGACAGCAGTCTACCATAATCCAGCCTTTCAACTTAGTTTTACTGTGGTGAGTTTTTACAGGAAGTCATAATAAACCTCTTGATCTTGCATTGCTCCAACAGGGCTTTTGAAATGAGAGATATTGCCACTCAAACAAGATCACAGGGTTGGTACTTGGGCACACATGACATAAGAGGAGAGTGAGAGGTGGATGTTGAGAGCCAAAAGGCAGTCATTTACTTGCGTGGTTGGCATCCTAAACTGGGGTTATGCTGGGAATATCATGTCCCAAGTGCCTAATGGCAGGAAGTGTGACAAATGTGGTCCAAGTCCCTCCAAGACACAGACTGATACGCCGGCGCAGACTGGCAGGCCCGCACAGACATGCACCCGCAGACACACACACACCCGCGCAGAAACACACACCCGCGCAGACACACACCCGCACACACACACACCTGTACAAACACCCACGCACACACTCACCCACACACTCACCCGCACACGCACACACACACACACCTGTACAAACACCCGCGCACACACACACACCCGCACAAACACCCGCAACCAGACACCAGCACGCAGACACCAGCACGCAGACATGCACCTGCACAGACACACACGCAGACACCCCCCCCCTCAGACATACACAAACCCGCACACACACACCCACAGGAGCTTTGAATGACGTCACCAAATGACACGAACCAAGAAGTTTGTGCTCAGGGAAATCATTTGAGCATTCAGTGAAGGGAAGTGATCAAGTAGTGGTCATTACCAGGTGTAACTTCAGAAAAAGAACCCTAACAAAGCACTAATCACTGTACTGTAACTCAGACCAATAGGGTCTTGAAAATGTTACATTGCACCGGGAACCTAATCCAAACATTTGAGAAAGAAGTTAGAGTAATTCACAAAAATATGAAAATGCATTTTAAAAATTGATACAAATAATGGTGTTTTACTCTCATCTATTACTTCCAACAGGATCTGAGAAAATCTGTCATAAAATTATGCAATTTCGTGGAGCATCCTCTATCACCTGAAGCTATAGACACAATTGTACGGCACTGCACTTTTGCAAACATGAAAGAAAACAAGATGATCAACTACACACTCGTTCCCAATGAAATTATGGATCAACAAAGAGGAAAATTCATGAGGAAAGGTTAGTGGAAATACAAGGACTCAAATCAGAGAGCTCCAATTCTCCTTAGCCTCATCATGATGTGTTTTCATCATTTTGTGTTATTTAGGAGTGGCTGGAGACTGGAAGGAACATTTCACAGAAGAACAGAAGCAAGCTTTTGAAAAAATATATCAGGAGAAATTGAGTGATTCCAACATTGTGCTTGCCTGGACTTTATAGTGCTTGCCTTCAAGAACGCACAAAGACACCAGAAATATGTTCCAGAGTAAACTACCTGGCCCCTTGAGCATGCCTTAACATACTATATGATTAGGGCTGATCCACCCAGCCCCATGCCAATCTTACCCTCCGGTGCAGTCTATGTGGTGCTTTTAACCTTCTCCCCGTGACTGTGGGGATAACCTTGAAGTCTCCAGTTTCCTCTCAAATCAGACATGCATGCTGGAAAGTTAATTGGTCATTGCAAATTGCCACTAATATGTAGGTGGGTGTCAGAGACAAGGGGTGTTGAAAGGAAGGTGGGGATAATGAAAAAGGATTGATATAGATGGGTAATGTAATGTAAAAGGGCAGTTGATGCTCAAAGACTCAGTGGGCCAAAGGACCAAGATGTGAGCCACATTCAGTCATGCCTTAATCAATCAAGTAGCATTCATGTACAAGATTCAAGAATAATGGCAATGAATACAAGAGCGAGGACACGTTACAGCTAAACAAAGTGTTGGTTAGGACACGCTTGGTGCATCGTGTGCAGCTCTAGTCACCACAACATAGGAAGGATAAACTCGAGAGAGAAAATATTAGCCTGGATTGGAGAGCTCGAGTTATCCAAAGAGATTAGATTAGCCAGGTCTGTTTCCCTGGACCAAAGACAGAGAGGTGACATATTAGAAGTACATAGCATTATGAAGCATAAATAGGGTGAATGGACAGTATGATAGGAAAAGTCCAAAACTAGAGGGCACAGAGAAGACGCTTAAAGAGGTCCAAGCGGTGTATCTTTCATGAAAAGAGTTATTGGTATCTAGAATGGGTAGGCAGAAGTGGTGATGGAGGCAGTAAGATTAACATTTAAGAGACACCTTACTGGGTATTTGAATGAGCTGGCTGTGGAGGGATATTAAATAAGAATGCAGCAAATGGATTTAATATAGTTAGATACAGCGCCAGAGACACGGGTTCGATCCTGACTACAGGTGCTTGTCTGTACAGAGCTTCAACGTTCTCTCCGTGACCTGCGTAGGTTTTTCTGAAGTCTTCGGTTTACTCCCACACTCCGAAGACAGTAGGTTAATTGGCTTCGTACTAATATAAAATGATCCCTAACATGTGTATGGTCATGTAAGTGTGTGGGGATTGCTGGTCGGTGTGGACTCAGTGGGCCGAAGGGCCTGTTTCCGCGCTGTATCTCTAAACTAAATTAAACTTGCAAAATGTCCCTCTAAACTGCATGCAGTCTGATATGAAAATCTACCAGCTTATGTCCGTCATCGCCAAGTCAAAACCTTGGAAATTCCAAACTAATAGCACTGTAGAAGTTCCTTCCGCACTAATGATAGCAACAGAACTGAGTTCAATATTCCACTGGAAATTTTCATATGGGTATTGAATCTAGGAATTTCAGTTAATTAAGCTATTCTATCTAACCAAGATTGTGAAAAAAATGTTTAATCCAAGTTACAAAGTTATCAAGACTATGTATATAGATAACCACTGACATTGTAGAATACTGCAAATCAGAATCAATTCAACAGCAAGCTGTGACCTACTGTATAATTCTGTAGATTTGATAATCTACATCAGCAAAAAAATATTGCTTAACTAATTTTAAAATGACTACAATAAAGTGATTTTGCAGGACCTTGCAATGTTTGTGAATTATATTATATATTTAGTGAGAGACAAACATGTTTCAATGATCCCCCCATGTTAATTGCACCCAATACAAAAATGTGGGCTTTAGCATCTGACTAGACCATGTTCACACGGGAGGGCTGGTCCCCAACGCAATATTCCACCTCTCCACCAATTCCAATATTGGTGGCTGGTGGGGGGGCTTTCTGGATCACTGGTATGGGTGTTGTGGGCTGAAGGGACTGGTTTCTGGAGGTGCTAGTATGGACATTGCGGGGCAAATGGTTTCTTGGGCTGGCAGCTCAGTCACTCAAGCCTGGTGGGCTTGGAGCTCAGTCACTCATGCCTGGCGGGCTGGCAGCTCAGAAATTGCCAGAAATTCTGCCCAAAACAGGTGAGAGATTCTGTGAGAAAGAAGGGGGAGAGGGTGGAGAATCCATTTTAGACATTTTTCATATTTTTCTGTAGATCACAGCAATGAAGGAGGAAAGTCTATCATGGCCTGTATCTCACTGGGAGCCAACGAAGGGAGGGAGAAAAATACTGGGGTGAGGTTTAATACTTGCAGGGGAAATGTTTACTGATGGGCCAAAGGGACTGCTCTCGATGGGCCGAAGAGGCTCTTTTAAAAAAAAATCTCAGTGATATATCAGTGAAAAACACTTTATCTGGACCTTTCCTGGCCTGGCATGGGCCTTTTGGGCCAAAATGCTCCCCCTGGGCTAATACAGGTATTTTGGGCAAAAGGGACTGGTTTCTCGGCTAATAGGGGCCTTGTGGGCCGAAGGTAGTGGTTTCAGGCAGGCCAAACAACTCATTTCATTTCCATTTCCATTTCCAGCACGGGGCAGGCCGAACAGCTCATTGCATTTTCATTTCACTTCCATTGCCATTGCAGTTTCAAGCACGGGGCAGGCCGAACAGCTCATTGCATTTTCATTTCACTTCCATTGCCATTGCAGTTTCAAACATGGGGCAGGCCAAACCGCTGATTGCATTTTCATTTCACTTCGATTGCCATTACAGTTCCAAGCATGGGGCAGGCCGAATAGCTGATTGCATTTTCATTTCACTTCCATTGCCATTACAGTTCCAAGCACGGGGCAGGCCGAACAGCTGATTGCATTTTTATTTCACTTCCATTACCATTGCAGTTCCAAGCACGGGGCAGGCCGAACAGCTGATTGCATTTTTATTTCACTTCCATTACCATTTTCATTTCGGTTCCATTGCCATTGTGGTTTTAAGCACAGGGCAGGCCAAAGAGCTGATTACATTTTCATTTCGCTTCTATTGCCATTGCAGTTTCAAGCACAGGGCAGGCCAAACAGCTGATTACATTTTCATTTAATTACCATTGCAGTTTCAAGCAGAGTGCAGTCCACACAACTCATTTCATTTTTATTAAGGGCTAACAAATCATTTATTGCAAGTACATTGCTCATTGCTCACAGCTCAGTTCATTCACAGCTTAGAATGGGAGTCGTGGCCTCTCTCTCGCAATCTTGCAGAGTGACTGAGTCATGTCCAGGCATCGGGGATTTTATAATCCTGCCCCCCCCCGGAAGGGGCATTACCCTCATCACGGTGATTGACAGGCGAGAGGATCTCAAGGTTTTGGGTTTTTTTAAACACTCATTTTATCGATGGGAAACATCCTCGGAGCCTGCTCAGCGGTGGAGGTCTGTAAGTTGGCCAAATATCATAGCTATATTGGGTAGCATTTTTTCTAAAATCAATATACGGCGCAGACAGGATGTGGTCAAGATGAAACTTAATTATATAGATGTTATCAGATACTTTGAATCAATTAGAGGCACCTCATCCTCGCATTTTGAATAACTGATGCACGTTGATATTGAAGTGGGCGCATGTGCGGGGCTCTTCTAGAGTGTGCGCATGCGCAGGATATTCCCGGAGTGTGCGCATGCGCAGGACATTCCCGGAGTGTGCGCACGTGCAAAGTATTTTCGGGCGGGAAAGACCTGCAGAATCAGCCATGTTTGCCAGACGTTTCTGAGTAATGTATTAAAGAAATAAGTTGCTTAAAGCTTAAATAAAGTTAAGTAAAATAACAAGTGGTGAAAGTTTCACTTACATCACAACAATTTAAGCAACTATCTTACAAGTCAAACAGACTGACTTGGGATGGAGAAACTATTGAAACCCCAACGCTTGGATCTGGATCCCAACTCACCTGCTGCTGCAAAGAATTGGAAGCACTGGTTTCGTATAGTAAATAACTTCTTTGAGGAGTGTGGCAACGATGCACCAGACAGGCTTAAGACATTAATAAGTTCCGTCTCTTTTGATGTATACGAGTACATAGAGGAATGTACAACTTATGATTCTGCTATTGATGTACTAAGCAGACTCTTTGTTAAGACACCCAACGTGATATTCGCTCGACACCTCCTTGCTACTCGTAAGCAAAAACCTGGTGAGTCACTTGATGAATTTTTACAAGAACTTCAAAGACTTAGTAAAGACTGTGCCTTCAAGGCAGTTACGGCTGATCAATATCGACAGGAAGTTATTCGAGACTCTTTTATCAATGGTTTGGCATCGCCTTTAATACGACAGAGACTATTAGAACACAAAACCTTAGATTTACAGTCAGCTTACAATCAAGCTTACTCTTTAGACTTTGCTCAGAAAAATTCAGATGCTTATGGCCCATCTGATGTGTATTCTGCTGCAACTACTACAAACGAATTTCACCCAAGTACAAATATGGAGAAAACTGAAACAATTTCTACTGATAAAGCTGCCCTTGCTGCAGCATATAATTACTCAAAAAGGAGCTGTTACCTTTGCGGGGGTAATATTCATAAGAGAGAGATATGCCCTGCTCGAGAGGCAACTTGTAATAGTTGTGACAAGAAGGGACATTATTCTAGTGTATGCAAGTCCAAAGCAACTACAAGAATGGTGACTGCTGCCATGTATACGCGTTCTTTATGTGCAATTACAGCTGCATTTCCTCAGAGCTTGTCTCATGCAGCTACAATGGTATCCATTAATGGCCATACACATAATGTATTACTTGACCCTGGCAGTTCAGAAAGTTTTATAAGTGAACAAGTTGTGTCTCGACTAAATCTAACCATAATTCCTTCAAATAAGGAAATCTCGATGGCTCTGACAACTCTCAACATTCAAATTATAGGATCTTGTATTGTCGACTTTATTCTGAACAAAACTAGCTATAAATCTGTATGTCTAGGTATTTTGAAAAATGTGTGTAGCGATATAATTCAGGATTTCAGGTCAGGATTTCCAGAAATTGCACAGATCACTTCAAATAATGTATGAAGGATCTATGCCTGATCTTGTATTGTCAAAGCCACCAGTATTGTGTGGTGTTTCTGCTGCATCTGTTGAATGTCCTTCATTATTCAAAAATTTATCCTCCAAGTGCAAGTCAATTGCTACAAAATCAAGACGCTTTAGTAAAGATGATAGGAACTTTATCAACACAGAAGTAACTAATCTTTTGCAAGAAATGTATCATAGAGGCCAGCTCTTCCCCTTGGAGGGCACATGCGCCCACTTCATTCTCCCCTCCTATTTATAAGTTGAGACGGTCAGGAGGTTTAATACATCTTGATGACTGTCGCAGAACTGGAGCTTCAGGAGGTAATGGCGTTTCAACAGCTGGTGGTAGATATATTGTTTGGTCATCAACTTCACTCATATTGTTATTTAGATTTACAATTTTAGAATTTCTTATAGAAGTTTCCTTAGGGGATGCTGGAAGTGTTGGAGGAAGTTCTCGATTAGTGTTATCAAGAAGTGACGGAGCTGATGGAGAAGACGGACATGGTGCAAGGTCAGGAAGTGAGACAGTTGACTGGCGTCCATCCTGGGGCCTTTACCATCCTCCTCTCGAAATATTTATATACTTACCTTAGTTGACGAATATTCGAGGTTCCCATTTGCTTTTCCTTGTCCAAATATGTCAGCTGCTATGGTTATCAAATGTTTAGATCAACTGTTTTCATTCCGTGGATTTCCAAGTTACATACATTCTGATAGGGGGCCTTATTCATGTCGAAAGATTTAAAGGACTACCTTTCTAAGAGAGGAATTGCAACACGTAAAACAACACCATATCATCCTATTGGAAATGGTCAGGAGAGGTATAACGGAATCATTTGGAAAGCAGTGGAACTGGCTTTAAAGTCAAATGACGTACCAGATCAGCATTGGGAATGTGCTCTACCAGATGCATTACACTCCATCAGATCTCTACTATCAACTGCTACCAATACTACTCCACATGAGCGGTTCTTTAACTTCAAACGGCGTTCTTCTAGTGGTACCTCTCTGCCATCATGGTTGACTAGCCCTGGGACCGTGTTGCTTCGTCATTATGTCCAATTAATCAAGAACGAGCCTTTTGTTGATGAAGTTGAACTGACTGATGTCAACCCTTCTTATGCAACTATCAAGTATCAGGATGGACGTCAGTCAACTGTCTCACTTCCTGACCTTGCACCATGTCTGTCTTCTCCATCACTTCTTGATAACACTAATAGAGAACTTCCTCCAACACTTCCAGCATCCCCTAAGGAAACTTCTATAAGAAATTCTAAAATTGTAAATCTAAATAACAATATGAGTGAAGTTGATGACCAAGCAATATATCTACCACCAGCTGTTGAAACGCCGTTACCTCCTGAAGCTCCAGTTCTGCGACTGTCATCAAGATGTATTAAACCTCCTGACCATCTCAACTTATAAATAGGAGGGGGAGAATGAAGTGGGCACATGTGCGGGGCACTTCTAGAGTGTGCGCATTGGTAGGACATTCCCGGAGTGTGCGCATGTGCAAAGTATTTTCGGGCGGGAAAGGCCTGCGGAATCAGCCATGTTTGCCAGACGTTTCTGAGTAATGTATTAAAGAAATAAGTTGCTTAAAGCTTAAATAAAGTTAAGTAAAATAACAAGTAGTGAAAGTTTCACTTACCTCACAACAGATATAATGGCAGCTTAATAGGAAAAGTGGGGCAAGATGACTATAAAAATTAGCGGGAGAAAAATTCATTTTCCATTAACAACCATACATTGAGATATCAAAGTCAGGATGCATGGATTAAAAAAGTTAAAGATAGACAAAAGCTGGAGAAACTCAGCAGGTCAGACAGCATCGCAGAAGTAGAGGGTGATGTTTCTCATCGAGACCCTTCTTCAGACCGAATATGTTCAAGTTACATATTAAAATGGAACAATACAGGAGACATGCCGGAAGACCGGAGGGTGGCAAATGTTGTGCCTCTTTTCAAGAAGGGCTGCAGGGAAAATGCTGGGAACCATAGGTTGGTGAGCTTAACATCTGTAGTTGGTAAGTTACTAGAGAGTATTCTGAGGAATAAGATATACAGGCATTTGCAAGGGCAAGGGCTGATCAGGGACAGTCAGCATGGTTTTGTGCGTGGGAGGTAGTGTCTCACATATGTGATTGATTTTTTTTTAAGGTGTTACCAAAAAGGTTGATGAGGGCAGACCTGTAGATGTTGTGTACATGGACTTCAGTAAGGCGTTCAACATGGTTCCACGTGGTAGGCTGCTCTGAAAGGTTAGATTGCATGGGATTCAAGGAGAGATAGCTGAATGGATAGCAAATTGGCACCATGGAAGGAAGCAGAGGGTGATGGAGGAAGGTTGCTTCTCAGACTGGATGCCTGTGATTAGTGGCATGCCTCAGGGTTTAGTGCTGGGCCCGTTACTGTTTGTCATCTACATCAATGATTAGGATGAGAACATACAGGTCAAGATTAGCAAGTTTGCTGATGATACAAAAGTTAGTGGTTTTGCAGATAGTGAAGGAACTTGATCGATTGGCCAGGTGGGCAGAGGAATGGTTGATGGAATTTAATACAGAGGCGTTGCATTTTGGGATGTCGAACAAGAGCAGGACCCACACAGTGAGCCTCCAGATAGTGTTGTAGAGCAAGATTTATGAGTACAGGTGCAAGATAGAGCCACAGGTAGATAAGGTGGTCAAAAAGGCTTTTAGTACTTTGTCCTTCATCAGTCAGAGTATTGAGCATAGAAGTTGGGAGGTCATGTTGCAGTTGTATAAGACATTGGTGAGACCACATTTAGAATAGTGTTCAGTGTTGGGGACCATGCTATAGGATATTGTCAGGCTTGAAAGGGTTCAGAAAAGATTTACGATGATGTTACCAGGACTAGGTGTGAGCTATAGGGAGAGGTTGAGTAGGCTGGGTCTCTATTCCATGGAGCGCGGGAGGATGAGGAGAGATCTTAGAGGTAGACAAAATCATGAGAGCAATAGACCGGGTTGATGCACAGAGTCTTTTGCCCAGATTAGGGGAACGAGGACCAGAGGACTTGGGTTCAAGGTGAAGGGGAAAATATTTAATAGGAATCTGAGGGGTAACCTTTTCACACAAAGGGTGGTGGGAGTATGGAACAAGCTGCCAGAGGAGATAGTTGAGGCTTGGACTATCCCATCATTTCAGAAAGTTAGACAGGTACATGGATAGGACAGGTTTGGAGGGATATGGACCAAGCACAGGCAAGTGGGACTAGTGTAGCTGGGACATTGTGGGCCAGTGTGGGCCCATTTCAAGACTATGACAACTTAGCTTCTAGAAAACAAGATTATTACAAGGGAAATTTAAGAGTTCTTTTCTATACACTGCTTTGATCCTGTGAAAGAATACAGATGTACTTTCAGCTACAACTGAGATCTGGAGAAAAGGATTAGCATAAATAGTTGGCATGAGCATGGTGGGCTGCAGGACCAGTTTATGTGCTCCATGTCTACACCAAGGAATATTTTTGTAGGAGGCAAGGGATTAGTAGAGAAAATGATTCAATAACTTTATGGACAAGCATAGTTTGAGGCATCATAGCTTTATTTTCAGATATATTAATTCAGGTTTACTACCACAATTTTGACAGCATCTAAGTTGACATTATTTACAGGTTTATTGATATTTGCAAAGAAATCCTAAATAATGCACAGACAGGAATAAAACTACTGAACAAAACAAATAGCAGAATCAAGTAGCAACACTGTCCCAAAGTGCTAAACATCAATTTTGCCCCACAAAAACATTTAAGAGTATTGAAATATTTATTCCCCAGATGTTTTACTGATAAATGATCAGTTTGTGTAACAGCTGCATCTTTGTTTCAATTGCTAGTTCACTTGCTTCGATCAAGACCTCATCATTAAACATAATTTAGCTTGTTCGCTTTGTCAGGAATCGGCAGGTTGTGTTCCAATAGCCAACTATTAGTTTATCAACTGATGTTAATTTGATCTCGAGTGCTTTTGATCTCGAGTGCTTTTATAAACAGATCAAAGTACTGATAATGTCAAGATATTATTCAAAGGTACAGGAGCTGAGAAAGAAATTAATCTTTAATTTACAATTGTCACCAATGTTTCTTTTTAATAAAAGGAAACTCAGTTTCAGGCAAGCATACTTACACTTATTTCCAAAACTATTACATTAAAACATTTCTAAAAGGTGACATGTTCCTACTAAAATCCTTTAAAGATCGTTTTTGTTCAATCAAACCCATCAGTTCTTCAAAACTAATTAAATTGACCAAAACTTAACTAAATCAACCTGCTCCAAAGAAAAACAAACATTGATTTTGGATTTGTAAGCCACCTTTCCCTTGTCATACTGGATGTTCTGATGCAAATGGGCTTAAGCCATGATGATAGTATGTTTAGTTTGGAGATAAAAAATTCCACACTTACACAATTTGCATGATTGAAGTTGGTGATCAGTTCAACTACACCATTCCAGTACTGCTCAAGTTTTATCAAATAAAAAGCAAACTGCAAAGGTTCTACATTGTGAAATAAAATCAAAGCATACTTAAGGTATATCATCTTTGAACTTGATTCAACAGATCACCCTTGGACAGTTCTGACCAGCCATCCTAAATCATAACCATTTAATGTATTCAGTTGGAGTAACTGCAGTTGGACTGTTTCCAGCACAAATCAGAATAGAAAGTAAAATAGCTTGTAATAAAGAGCCGATGGTTTAGTAATTGAAAACATCAATTATTGAAATTTAAAACAAGTTTTGGAATTGCCTTCCCCATTTTTCATTATTTAATGCAAACTGTAAATGAGTATTATTAACATTCATAAATCAGAATTTGTATGCTTTTACTGGGTTTTAGATTCTCACTGCAGATCTGGTGCCAATTCCTTCTGCATATAACTTGCATTTTAATTCAATTTGGAATGGTACTGGTTCGTTTAACAAAATCATGGCCAGAACTGTAGGCAGCCATTTTGGTTTGGTCAATTTAATGTCTCTGCTAAAGCATAGTTAATTACCTACTTGGAAATGTCCAATTGCAGCCTAATCTTCTATTAAGACCCTTACTGTCTCCCTCTTTCTAATTCAATACCCAGTCCCCCAACACTAGGTATTTAATTATAATTATTGCCCCGTGTGGAAGGCAATCTCTCTTCATTAAACTATCCAAATATGAAACCTTAAAAATCCAAGTATGATATTTCCATTTATAAACTTGTAACCAATTTTTTATTAAACAATAAAAAGTCATCATCAGCACAAACTATCAAGTACAAATTTATTAAATCAGCCAATTAGAAGATCAAAATATTGAAAAACAATCAACATCTCAAACAAATTCTTGTACCACACTAATTCATCGCAATCCATACAGAAATTATATCCACATAAAAAATGCAAGCCAAAAGAATTTTCCATTAGCCCAAATGCACATCCTTTAATTTCAGCTTCAATTGATTAGGTAACAATTACATATACACTGCTCCTAAATATATATTTTTCCCTACTCCAGCTAGTT
This sequence comes from Raja brachyura, assembly GCA_963514005.1. The sequence continues at coordinate 48,663,532 of OY740797.1, read as the reverse complement.
TCTCTACAGAAAGTTTTTGCTATATCGAGCATGATAAATATTATGCTGCTGTTAGTTTCATTCACATCCATGGACTTTTTAATATTCTAATTCCATATTTTCATTCATCATTCTTCAGCATGCATTTAATAAAATTATTTCATTGCCAGATGATACCAAGTCACAAGTAGATGAGATGCTGCAAACTCTTGCAGTGTTTTCACCATGGCATTTCCAAACTCTGGTGATATATTTTCCTTTAGAAACATTTGAAATTGGAGCATGTTGGGCAACAAAATACTTGGACCAGCAAAGCTTTTGTCCCATTTCTTGGAACTTTTTTCTGAAACTCTTGTTCAACCAGAAGTATACGATGCAGTTGAAGAAACCATTTCCACATGGCAACCATAAGGCAACAAATTCCAACCATTCTGGTACCCTCTGGTGCATTAGAGCTGAATTGTAAACACAGATAGTAAACAATAGATTAGAGAAACAATAGAGAATATTTGAAGATGGACACAAAAAGCTGGAGTAACTCAGCAGGTCAGGCAGCATCTCTGGGGAGAAGGAATGGTGACGTTTTGTGTCGAGACCCTTCTCCAGACTGATGTCAGGGGAGTGGGTGGTACAGAAATAAAATGTAGTTGGAGACAGTAAGACTGGTCAGAAAAACTGGAAAGGGGAGGGGCTGGAGAGAGAAGGACAGCAAGAGCTACTTGGAGTTAGACAACATTGGGAGTCTCTTGAAAGATTATTAACAGGATTTTCCTCCTCTTTAAAAACAGAATAAAACAGCGAATTACTCGGTCTGTATACAACAATATTTAAATCAACTGTAAACAAAAACGTGTTTGGCGAAAAGTAATGGATAATTTGATGCTGTGAGCCCATAGCAATCAGTGGGAAGGCTAATATTACCCAAATATATTTTTGGTAAATATGCCATATTTCTTCTTATTCACATATAGGGTGTGAGCATTTCCAGCAATGCCAGTCATAACTATCTTTTAGTAAGTGAAAGCAAGCTACTTTCTTGCATGGTTAAAAGACTTGAATAGCTGTAGGATGGAAAGATCTGAATTTTGATCCTGACTATAAAGGAATGATAATGTGCAGGATTGGGCAAGTCTTGAAAGGAAACATTTGGATGGTGATGCTACCAGACACTAGCTGACATTGCCCTTTGAGATGGCAAAGGTTGTAACTAAAGCGGATTTAGCAAGCTGTGGTAGTGCAGTTTCTGGATGGCATGCACTACAATCATGGTACATCAGCAATGACTGTTGTGACGGGTGGGATACTTTACCCGACATGAGAGGTCTAATGGGCTGAAATTAAACCACAACCTTGCTGGTAATTGCACAATTATCCAATTGTGATGTTTTTTTAGAATGTGGAAAAACAATTGCATCCCTCAAGGATTCATATCAGGACCACTGCTCTTCTCATTGCAAACACAATCAGTTGGACTTGCACACAACCAGTATTATTCTTAGCTATTATGAGAACATTTGTCAAGCCAGTAATCTATGAACAGAACTAGCAGATGCAATTTAAATCAATCGTGTGAAGTGATGCCGCCGGAGAGAACAATGTTACAAATAAACTATTTTGAGTGGGGGCGGGTGAAATGCTGGGGTAAAGAGGCACTTCTTAAGATTTGTTAATGTAGTGGAGATGTCTACAGCAAAGGGACAAGCAATTTAGCCCACAGTCTCTGCACGGACCATGATGCCAATACGAGCTAACCTGGTCCAAATCAGTCTATACCTGCGTGCTCATATGTCTGTCAAAATGCTTATAAAGCATTGCAATCATATCTACCACCTCCTGGCTACCCATCCCAGGCCTCTACCATCGCTGAATCAATGCCATCCAGCATTTGATACAGTATGCTATCCTTAAAAAAACAATGCTCACCTGTTCCTCAAAGCAACACGGCAAGTCTTCCCCCCCCCCCCCACCCCACCTAAGAGAACTGATGCAGCAAGATTTAATAACATCTCAAAAAGCATCTCTGGCAATGCACTCAGCTCTCAAGAGAATCTTGAACATTCAGCCTTTTGACTCAAGACCTGCTGAACCAAAGGTAAAATTAAAAAACATTATCGAGGCAATGGAACATAGGGCGTTAAATAGAAGTATTGATTAATAAAGCAAAAACCTATATCAGAGGATTTTAGTTTTCATGTAATCAGCATATTGTGTAACCTGGCATTGCTTCTGCTTGGCTATTTTTGCCCCTGCATGTGAATTATATTTAATTACTCCCGCTTCCTTCCGCTCTTTAATTCCGCTTCGGAGCCCCCACATCTTCATCTTAACTATGGACGCTCAGTCACCACACCTCCACCCCCCACCAGGAAGGCCTTAAAGCCCTCTTCAACTGCAGAATCATCCAATTTCCCTCTATTAACACTTTACTCCACTCAGCAGAGCTGGTCCTCACCCTTACCATCTTCTCCTTTGACTCCTCCCACTTCCTACAAGTCCAAGGCGTAGCTATGGGCCCTAGCTATCCCTGCCCCTTTGTAGGGTATGTTGAACAATCCCTGACCCAGGCATACACTGGCCCCATCCCCAAACTCTATCTTTGTTACATTGTCGACTTTTATGGGCTCTACCTCCTGCAGCCATGCAGAACTCATGGACTTCAACTTTACAACCAATATGCATCCTGCACTCAAATTTACTTGGACCATCTCAGACACATCCCTCCCCTTTCTTGATTTCAGTCTCCATCACAGGAAATAGATCATCGACTGATGACTATTACAAACCGTCTGTCTCCCACAACTATCTCGACTACACTTCTTCCCCACCCTGCTTCCTGCAAAGACAATCCCCTACTCCCCAATTCCTCTGACTATGCCAAACCAGCACCCAAGATGGGGTGAACCTACCTGATCTCCTGGTTGCTAAACACTTTAATTCTCCTTCCGATTCCCACACAGACCTTTCTATCCTAGGCCTCCTCCATTGTAAGAGTGAGGCTAAACGCAAATTGGAGGAACAGCATCTCATTTTGCTTGGGCAGCTTACGGCCTAGTGATACGAGTATTGATTTCTCAAAATTCAAGCAACCCCAGCATTCTCTCCCTCCCCCATCCAGGTCTTACTTGTTCTTGTTTTCACCCAACAAACTAATAATAATGGCCTGCTTCCTTTATCATCGTTATTTGTTTGTATATCTTTCATTGTTCTATATCTCTCTCTCTACATCATTGATATTGATGAGGTCAGAGCTGTAGACATTGCATCTATTTTCACACAAAGGGTGGTGGGTGTATGGAATAACCTGCCAGAGGTAGTTGATGCAGGGACTATCCCAACATTTAAGAAACAGTTAGACAGGTACATGGATAGGACGGGTTTAGAGGGCCAAATGCTGGCAGGTTCGACTAGTGTAGCTAGGATATGTTGGCCGATGTGGGCTGAAGGGTCGGTTTCCACACTGAATAACTGACTATATGTATTTCAGCAGGCAGTTGACAAAGTTCCGCATGATAGGCTGCTCTGGAAGGTTAGATCACATGAATCCAAGGAGAGGTAGCTGAATGGAAGGAATCAGAGGGAGATGGCAGAAGGCTGCTTTTCAGACTGAAAGCCTGTGACTAGTGGTGTGCTTCAGAGATTGGCGCTGGGCCCATTGCTGTTTGACATCTGTATCAACGATTTGGATGGGACGATTGGTCCAATTAGCCAGTTTACAGATGACACTAAAGTGGGTGGTATCGTGCATTGTGAAGATGGTTATCAAAAAATTGCAGCGGGATCTTGATCGGTTGGGTAGGTGGGCTGAAGATTGGTTGATGTAACTTAATATAGAGAAATGTAAGGTATTGCATTGTTCGCAATCTAACAAGGGCCAGACCTACACAGTGAATGCCAGGGCTCTGGGGAGCATTGTAGAGTAGAGGGATCTAGGAGTGCAAGTGCATAGTTCCTTGAACAAGGCATCACAGGTAGAAATGGTGGTCAGGCTGTCCTTCGGCACCATGGCCTGCATTGGTTCAGAATTCATAGGAACAAAATTAGGCCATTCGGCCCATCACGTCTACTTTACAATAGACAAATCATAGGTGATATATCTTTCCCTCTCAACCCATTTCCCATTCTCTAGCCTTCTCCTGTAAAAACCCTCGACATCATTACTAATCAAGAACCTGTCAATCTCCACCATAAAAAATACCAAATGACGGCCTCCAGTCATCTGTGCCAATGAATGCCAAAGATTCAGCACTCTGCAGCTAAAGAAATTCAGCGTCTCTTTTCTAAAGGCATGTCCTTTTATTCTAAGGCTCCGGCCCTGGACTCTCCCACTACATCAGTCAATGTATTGAGTATAGAAGGAGGTCATGTTACAGTTGCACAAGACAATGGTGAGGCCATGTTTAGAGTATATTGTTCAGTTCTGGTCACCACAAGGTGACCATATAGGAAAGATGATGTCAAGCCGGAAAGGGTACAGAGATGATTTACAAAGATAGTGCAGTCACTCAAGGGCCTTAGCTATAAGGAAAGGTTGAGCAAGCTAGGACTATATTCCTTGGAGTGCAGGAGGATGAGGGGTGATCTTAGAGAAGTTTACAACATCATGAGGGGAACAGATTGGGTAAATGCAGAGCCTTTTGGCCAGAGTTGTGGAAATCAGGAACAAGAGGACATTGGTTTACGTTAAGGGGAAAGATGTAATAGCAATCTGTGGGGTAATTTGATTTTTTACAGGTGGTGGGTCCATGGAACGGGCTGCTGAAGGAGTAGTTGAGGCAGATATTATCATAAGGTTTATGAGACATAAGTTTAGAACAGGGGTTCCCAACCTTTTTTGTCCAGTTTACCCCTGGTAACTAATAGCACATAACAATGTTATTTCACTTCTTTATGAACTAATGATGAACAGATACCGGTATACCAGAACCAAACAGCCAGTTAATGAGAAAAAATATGTACATATACAGAATAAAATTTACCCCCTGGGTAGGTGAAATTTATCCCCAGGGGTAAATATACCCCAGGTTGGGAACACTTGGTTTAGAGAGTTATTGGCCAAACACAGGCAGGTGGGATTAGTGTAGATTGGGCATGCTGGTCAGGGAGGGCATGTTGGGCTGAAAGATGTGTTTTCACATTGTATGACTACCTATGACAATCTCTCTTCCCATATCTGCAAATGATCTAGATTTCACTAGCAGTATCATTTGACAGCCTTCCTCAACGTCTGCATCTCCACTAGTTTTGGTGCTGTCCAACTTTAGTTTTGGTGCTCACTAACCAACCCATCACCATTTCCATTCAAGTGTTCATATATCACAAGCGCATCCTAGTACAGAACCCTATGGAGCACCACTGGTCACAGACCTCCAGCTAGAATAACACCCTTCCATCACAAGCCACAGGACAGTACAGGAACAGGCTCTTTAGCCCATGATGTCTGTGCCAATTACAAAGCCAATTTAAACTATTCCATCTGCCTTTGCGTGGTCTACATTCCTTGCCTAAATGCCTTTTGCTATTACATCTGCTTCCACGTCTTCCTCTGTCAGCAGATACCAAGCACCCATCACTGTTTCAATATACTTACCTTGCTAATCTCCTTTAAAATTTCCCCCTCACACCTTAAAACCAAGCCCTCTGGAATTTGACATTTCTATCCTCGGAAAGAAAGTGACTATCCAATCTATGCTGCTCATAACTTATATACTTCTCTCACATCACTCCTCAACATCTGATGCTCCAAAGGAAACAATTCAATTTCTCCAGCTTCTCTTTTATAAATAGTGCTCTCTAATCAATGCAACATTCAAGTAAACCTCTTTTGCACTCTTCCCAAAGCAGTCCCACGTTCTTCAAATGCGACTAGGACTGCACACAATACTCCAAATGTAACCAAACCAAAAAGGGCTTTGCAACTTTTTTAATCTATGCTTTGCCCGATAAAGACAAATGTAAAATCTTCTTTACCTTCCTACACTAGCTTGAAATGAGTGGAGTGAGGAATAGAAAGAGCTAAAATATTACACACAAAAGGTTTGTTGCCCTCAGATGATTTATGGGGGTTTTTTTTTTAACACCACCAGATAATTGCACACTTTCACAATCTTCTCTATTTGTGTTGCTGCCTTCAATGAGCTATGGACTGTCACCCAAGGATCCCTCTACACATCAATGCTCCTCAGGGAGTCCTGCCATTGACTGTGTACTTTCCACTTACAATTCACCTCCCAAAGTGCAACAATTCAGACTTGCCCAAATTAAACTCCATTTGCCATGTCACTGTCCACACACACTTCTGGCGGCTCAAATTTTACATTATTTGCATGAATTAATTCTTTATCTTCTCTCTTTATATTGTTTTGTTTAAAGTAATCCCCTGGTGGTTTTCCAAAATGAAAAACCTTTCCACTGAACCTTTTCCACGTGACAATAGACTAAACCGAACTGAACCTTGAAAATAGACACAAAAAGCTGGAGTAACTCAGTGGGTCAGACAGCATCACTGGAGAAAAAAAAGGTGACATTTTGGGTCGAGACCCTTCTTCAATAGACAATAGGTGCAGGAGTAGGCCATTTGGCCCTTCGAGCCAGCACCAACATTCAATGTGATCGTGGCTGATCCTCCACAATCAGTACTCCGTTCCTGCCTTCTCCCCATATCCCCTAACTCCGCTATCTTTAAGAGCCCTATCAAGCTCTCTCTTGAAAGTATCCAGAGAACTGGCCTCCACTGCCCTCCAAGGCAGAGAATTCCACAGACTCACAACTGTTTCCACTGCTTTCTCACCTCCATTCTAAATGCCTTACCTCTTATTCTTAAACTGTGGACCCTGGTTATGGACTTCCCCCAACATCGGGAACACGTTTCCTGCCTCTAGTGTGTCCAAACCCTTAATAATCTTATGTTTCAATAAGATCCCCTTGCATCCTTCTAAATTCCAGAGTATACAAGCCCAGCTGCTCCATTCTCTCATCATATGACAGTCCTGCCATCCCAGGAATTAACCTTGTGAATCTACGCTGCATTCCCTCAATAGCAAGAATGTCCTTCCTCAAATTAGGGATCCAAAACTGCACACAATACTCCAGGTGTGGTCTCACCAGGGCCCTATACAACTGCAGAAGGACCTCTTTGCTCCTATACTCAACTCCTCTTGTTATGAAGGCCAATATGCCATTCACTTTCTTCACTACCTGCTGTACCTGCATGCTTACTTTCATTGACTGATGAACAACAACCCCCATATCCCGTTGTACTTCCCCTTTTCCCAACTCATCCCCATTTAGATAATAATCTGCCTTCCTCTTTTTGCTACCAAAGTGGATAACCTCACATTTATCCACATTAACCTGCATCTGCCCACTCACCAAACCTGCCCAAGTCACCCTGCATTCTCATTGCATCCTCCTCACAGTTCACTGCCACCCAGCTTTGTGTCATCTGCAAATTTGCTAATGTTACTTTGAATCCTTTCATCCAAATCATTGATGTATATTGTAAATAGCTGCGGTCCCAGCACCGAGCCTTGCAGTACCCCACTAGTTACTGCCTGCCATTCTGAAAGGGACCCGTTAATCCCTACTTTTTGTTTCCTGTCTGCCAACCAATTTTCTATCCATGTCAGCACCCTACCATGTGCTCTAATTTCACCCACTAATCTTCTATGTGGGACCTTATCAAATGCTTTCTGAAAGTCCAGGTACACTACATCCACTGGCTCTCCCTTGTCCATTTTACTTGTTACATCCTCAAAAAATTCCAGAAGATTAGTCAAGAAGATTTCTCCTTCATAAATCCATGCTGACTCAGACAGATCCTGCTACTTCTATCCAAATGTGCCGCTATTTCATCTTTTATAATTTACTCCAGCATCTTCCCCACAACCGATGTCAGGCCAACTGGTCTATAATTCCCATTTTTCGCTCTTCCGCCTTTCATAAAAAGTGGGATAACATTAGCTACACTCCAATCCATAGGAACTAATCCTGAATCTAGAGAACATTGGAAAATGAACACCAATGCGTCCACGATTTCTAGAGCCACTTCCTTAAGTACCCTGGGATGCAGACCATCCGGACCTGGAGATTTATCAGCCTTCAGTCCCATCAGTCTACCCAACACATTTCCTGCCAAATGTGGATTTCCTCAACTTCCTCCGTCACCCCAGATCCTCTGGCCACTACTATATCAGGAAGATTGTTTGTGTTTTCCTTCATGAAGACCGATCCAAAGTACCTGTTCAATTCATCTGCCATTTCCTTGTTCCCCATAATATATTCACATTTTTCAGTCTTCAAGGGTCCAACTTTGGTCTTAACTATTTTTTTCCTCTTCATATACTGAACTAAGCTTTTACTATCCTCCTTTATATTCTTAGCTAGCTTACCTTCGTACCTCATCTTTTCTCCCTGTATTGCCTTTTTTGTTATCTTCTGTTGCTCTTTAAACATTACCCAATCCTCTTGCTTCCCACTCATCTTTGCTATTGTATTCTTCTCTTTTATTTTTATTCTGTCCCTGACTTCCCGTGTCAGCCACAGTCACCCCTTACTCCCCTTGGAATCGTTTTTCCTCTTTGGAATGAACTGACCCTGCACCTTCTGTATTATTCACAGAAATACCTGCCATTGTTGTTCCACTGTCATCCCTGCTAGGGTATCTTTCCAGTCATCTTTGGCCAGCTCCTCCCTCATAGTCAGCTTTGGCCAGCTCCATAGTCCCCTTTGTGCAACTGTAACACTGACACCTCTGATTTACCCTTCTCCCTCTCAAATTGAAGATTGACCATATTATGGTCACTACCTCCTAATGGCTCCTTAACCCCAAGTTCCTTTATCAAATCCAGTTCATTACACAACACTAAATCCAGAATTGCCTTTCCCTGGTAGGCTCCAGTACAAGCTGCTCTAAGAATCCATCACTGAGGCACTCCACAAACTCCCTTTCTTGCGGTCCAGTACCGACCTGATTTTCCAGGTCTACCTGCAATTTGATATTTCCCCATAACAACCTTTAGGACATGCCAATTTTAACTCTCGATTCAACTTGCACCCTATATCCAGGCTACTGTATGGGGGCCTGGAGATAAGTCCTGTTAGGGTCTTTTTACTCTTACAATTCCTTAGTTCTATCCATACTGACTCCACATCTCCCGTTTCAATGTCACCCCTTGCAAGGGACTGAATGTCATTCCTCACCAACAAAGCTACCCCACCCCCTCTGCCCACCTGTCTGTCTTTTCGATAGGAGGTATACCCTTGAATATTCAGTTCCGAGCCTTGGCCCTCTTGCAGCCACATCTCTAATTCCCACAAGATCATATTTGCCAATTTCTAACAGCCTCAACCTCGTCCACTTTATTTCTTATACTTCGTGCATTCATATACAACACATTGACGTCGGTATTCACCTCCCCACTCACACTGCTCACAAATGGCCCCAACCTTACTCTCTTCTCGAACTTTACTTCCCATTAATTCGGGAGTCTTTTGTAACTTTTCCTGTACTCACTTCCTCTTTAACTCCATCTTTATACTCCCACTTTGTCAATCCCTCCCCCCACTATTTAGTTTAAATCCACACATGTAGCCCAAGCAAACCTGCCTGCCAGAACATTGGGCACCCTCCAGTTATGGTGTAACAGGTCACCCCTACCACAGAAGAGATCCCAGTGGTCTATAAATCTAAATCCTTGCTCCCTGCACCAGCCCCCCCCCCCCCCCCCCCGTTCCTGCCCTAACTAGCACGAGGTACTGTAAGCAATCCAGAGATAACCACCCTAGAAGTCTTGCTTTTCAGTCTACTTCCTATTGACTTCAGACTGAGTTGGGGAAAGGAAAACGAGAGATACAGATGATGGGATAGAGAGATATTGGACAGACAAATTTAAGATATGCAAAAGAGTAACAATGATAAAGGAAACATGCCATGGTTAGCTGGAGGCTAGGTGAAATCTGAGTTACATAGAAACATAGAAAAATAAGTGCACGAGTAGGACATTCGGCCCTTCAAGCCCGCACCAACCATGATCATATTGAATGGTGATCATCCAACTCAGTATCCCGTACCTGCCTTCTCTCCATACCCCGATCCCTTTAGCCACAAGAGCCACATCGAACTCCCTCTTGAATATAGCCAATGAACTGGCCTCAACGACCTCCTGTGGCAGAGAATTCCAGAGACTCACCACTCTCTGTGTAAAGAATGTTTTCCTCATCTTGGTCCCAAAGGAATTCCCCCTTATCTTTAGACTTTGACCCCTTGTTCCGGACTCCCCCAACATCGGGAACAATCTTCCTGCATCTAGCTTGTCCAACCCCTTAAGAATTTTGTAAGTTTCCAGAAGATCCTCCCTCAATCTTCTAAATTCCAGTGAGTACAAGGCAAGTCTATTCAGTCTTTCTTCATATGAAAGTCCTGACATCCCAGGAATCAGTCTGGTGAACCTTCACTGAACCCCCTCTATGGCAAGAATGTCTTTCCTCAGATTTGGAGACTGTACGCAATACTCCAGGTGTGGTCTCAGCAAAACCCTGTACAACTGCAGTAGAACCTCCCTGCCCCTATACTCAAATCCTTTCGCTATGAATGCTAACATACCATTTGCTTTCTTCACAGCCTGCTGCACCTGATGCCTACTTTCAATGACAGGTGTACCATGACACCCAAGTCTCATTGCATCTCCCCTTTTCCTAATCTAGCACCATTCAGATAATAGTCTACCCTCATGTTTTTGCCACCAAAGTGGATAACCTCACATTTATCCACATTATACTGCATCTGCCCATTCACTCACCCTATCCACATCACCCTGCAACCTCCTAGCATCCTCCTCACACCTAACTATACCCCCCAGCTTGGTGTCATCTGCAAATTTGGAGATGTTGCATTCAATTCCCTCGTCCAAATCATTCATGTCAGCTTTGTGGCCAAGGTGAAAACAAGTTACAGACAATGAGACTCAACAAGGCAGCTTTGAAGCTAGTACTACGATTTGGGTGGGGGAAGAGACGGAGACAGAGGAAATGCAAGGGTTACTTGAAGTTAGAGAAATCAATATCATACCATTGGGTTGCAAGATGCCCAAGCGAAATACGAGGTAGTATTTATCCAGTTTGCGCTTGGCTTCACTCTGACCTCTGGAGGAGGCCTGGAACAGAAAGGTCAGTGTGGAAATGGGAAGGGGAACTAAAGTGTTTGGCAACCAGGAGATTGCCAAACTGAACCTTTTATAACTGTCTACCGATAATTTCCTCCAACTCAAGTGGTTAATATTAGCAACATCCGGTATACAAACTTTTTGCTTCACAAATGTTAACACTTGTATACCCAAGTTATTAAAATGCTTTAACAAAAATTGTTTCTCATAAAAGCTACTCAAGGAGAATAGCTTGGGTGAATGTATACATTTCTTTCGCAGGTGAGAGGAATCAAGAACCAGACAGCGTAGGTTTAAGATTAGAGGGATATTTTAATACAGACTTGAGGCACAACCCTTTCCACATAGTGGGTAGAGCATCATGGGCCAAACACTGGCAAATGGGGCTACCTTGTGCAAATTATGGACAAGCCAAGGGGCCTATTCACATTCTATGATTCTAAGCATTTAATATGATGCATCTTGTGAGAAAAGGGGTTAACAGACATGGTTGATTTAAACTAGGAATAGAAAAAATGTAGCTTAGAAAGAAATAAGGTTTCAACAAAGCCAGACTGTTAGTGGGATAGAAAGTCACGATAGATAGAGAGAACTTTGAGATAGAAAGTAACGACAGATAGAACAGAGCACAGAGAGAACTTTGAGATAAAAAGTAGCAGACAGATAGAAACTTCAGTATAAGCCTTTGACGTCAGGAGATGTTCCGAGGCGTTCCTGGACTTTCTCGTGGGAATGTGTGCTTTATGTTATAATTAAAAAGAGGCAAAATGGTGAGAAAAGAGGGTGTGGCTATAATGAAATGTATAAAGATAGAATACATCCCGACCCTCGGTGTGCCTCTAGGGGACAGCAAAGGAGAGGCACCTATTCTGCAGAATATTATCTTAATAAAAGCTTCTTTGCTGACTTTGTCTCAAACAGCATTTGTGATTTTTTTATATCTCAGAATTTGGGGGCTCAGTTCTTGGATTTAATTACTCCAGGCCAGCTGACGGGAGTACACGGACAAAGAGAAGGTGCACCCCGCTGAGTTCAGCGGTCTCAGACTCCTTGCTTACCGTCAGAAGGTTTGAGCCAGTGATGCCCGGACCAAACAGAGACTCAGCAAAGAAGTGAAGATGGTTGGAGATTGGTTGGAAATCGCAAAAATCGAGTAATTCTGTGCACAGACCCCGGTAAGAAACTTTGACTATTATAGTATTACCTGGGCGATTTGATAAAAGATCGGAGAGGGATTCCGATAAAGAGAATGGGAAATGTAAGTGAAAAACCCATCCCAGCATTCTGCCTAATAGTCCGTTGGGGGCGAATGCTGAACCACTGGGGGGCAAGAAATACCCAGGGGTCGGAGAAGACAACAATGATAAGGTATTGTTATTTTGAATGGCCAAAACACCCGATAAAGGAGCTTCGGTCTGGTGGCCAGAGGATGAGTCAGATGAGGATTGGGTACAACAGGCATTGAATGAATATGTGAAAAATAAACCCAATCCAATAATAGAAGAGATCAAGTATGCCGCAGTATGGGAAGCGGGATATAATTATTAAAGGAGAGAGAGGCAGTTTAACTCCTCGTGGATACCACCCTGAGAGGTCAGGGGTCTGTTGGACGGGAATAGTCCGATAAGACAATGGAGGCAGTTTAACTCCTTGTGGATACCACCCTGAGAGGTCAGGGTTCTGTCGGACGGGAATAGTCCGATAAGACAATGGATAACCGGAACGGGAAAAGTAAGAGTCCGGCGGGAAAAGAAAAAGGCTCAATGGTGAAGAGCCGCACATTCTGCCTGATAGTCCGTTGGGGCGAATGTGGCAATCTTGGGGAGAAGGAAGCCCCGGGGGTAAAGATAAGGAGACTATGATTAAGTTCTGTTATTTTGATTAACCAAAGGAACCAATAATGAGGATTGGGCACTTTGGATGCTGTACAGAATATTCAGAGTATCACTCAAACATTGCAAAAATCTAAGGAAAATCACAGTGCCAAATGTTTTGAGTACGAAAAGTTAAAAAGGAAGGAGCAACACAGAAATAAATAGAAAAGGCAACTGTCAAATCTAAAAAAAAAAGGCTACAGAAAACTATAAATTATATGTGGAAAAACAGATTTTGAACAAAAAAATTGACAGAAACCTCAAAGAAATTTCAGGAAATTGAAGAAGCTCATCTTAAGCACTAGAAATATTGTTGTTGTGAGTTTTCACAAAATCTATAGAAGGAACTCGTATACAGATTGGTCAGGCACATGAGGAGTTAGTGCAAAAATATTGTAGAATAGCAGAAAGTAGAATTGCAATAAGAATAATGTAATATAGTGACTACGAGGACAGAGGAGGTGTAAGGACTGCGTTTCTTGACTGTGGAGATAAAATTGCTGCATTCTCTCTGCTGAGAGATGACAAAATGAGTTTCTTTGTTTGGAGATAAATGGGAGTGGGGTGTGGTCAGATGTTGAGTGACTAGGATTTTGATTGGTTGTGATCTTAGTGGGGTGTGGTTAGAATTTGAGTGACGGTGAGTCTGACTAATCACGATCTGAATCACTATCCAATCACAACGCTCAGGAACCTGATTGATGGGGGATTAGACCATCCTACTTTAATTTAAAAGGGGAGATAAGAATTATATAAATGTTAATTTTGAAACTTGAATCTGTATAGAAAATTGCATAATTTCTTTGAAGTAAGAATGGAACGAATGTGATTTGTGTGTATGGTTTTGAATGAATGAGAAAGTTCATATATGTGATCTTTTGTTTGTTGTAGGCCACATGCTGTAAGGGTGTGTGTGTTCCTTTAAGAAATTGTAAGCAATGAGGAAGGTTACAAACAGCTGTAAGGTAACAACAACGCATCGCAACTTAAAAGGGGACAAGAGGAAAAGATACCCATCTTTAGTGAGAAAGAGCAGGAACACATGCGAGAAATGGGGGCTCAACGTACTTCAAATGGGAAATGGTGGACACCGGATGGAAAGCAGCTATTGAACAAAGAAATAATGAGAGAATTATTAGGGAGGTTGCATGGACAAAGCCATGAGGAACACAAGCCCTCTGTGACACCCTCCTCAGAACCTACTCTTGCCGTGGAATGTATACCATGGCCGGACAAGTCATAGGGGGCTGTGTAATAGGTCAGCGAATTAACAAAAAAAATCATGAGCGCAGTCCCAGGAGGAGGACAACCATTAGCAGTTAGACCCTTCCAGAGAATACAGATAGATTACACCGAGCTGCCCCAGGTAAAAACCTGGAAGTACCTGTTAGTGACAGTGGACCATTTCACCAGGTGGGTAGAGGCATTCCCCACGACAACTGCCACCTCACAGGCGGTAGCCAAGATATTACTAGAACAAATTATACCCAGATATGGGATTATGGAAACAATCGACTCAGATAGAGGGACCCATTTTGCCTCCAAAACACATAAAATGATCTGTGAAGCACTGGGAATAGAATGGAAATTGCATACACCATGGCATCCCCAGAGCTCAGGAAGGGTGGAAAGAATGAATAGCACCTTGAAGACCCAAATCACCAAGTTGATAGAGGAAACAAGACTCCCCTGGACTAAGTGCCTCCCAATAGCCCTGTTAAGAATCCGAACGGCACCTCAAAAAGACATAGGGATATCACCATATGAGATGTTATTTGGGCTCCCATACTTAGGGAAGATAGAAGGAGTTCCAACAATGCGAGGGCAGTGATGTATTCTTAAGGAACTATTTACTGGCAGTGTCCCAATCTCTTGCAGAACTAAAAATTAAAGGATTGCTGGCACAGAGCCCACCACTGGACTTCCCGATTCACTCAGTCAAGGCTGGCGACTGCGTATAAATAAAAACGTGGAAAGAAGAAAAGCTGCAACCTGGTGTTACTAATCACTGAGACAGCAGTACGAAAAAGAGAGAAAAGATGGGCACACGCAAGGGTCCTGTGGAGGCACCACCAGACAATATCAGCCCGTGGACTGTGCGCAAAGGAGAGGAATCATTGACTTTTATATTTACCAGGAACACGCAGGAAAAATGAAGATTTTATGTTGGTGGGTCGTGTTTTGGGAAATCACCCAATTTGTAAGTAATGTAACATGCATAAAAATCACAATACCACAGAATAGAAGGTCCACCACCATCCCATTTGATCTATGTAAAGGAAAATGGTGGTGCGGCTATAGAATGTATGTATGCACCCATCCCTGTAAAGATTGGCACGCGGTGTTCACTTCATCAAAATATGGGTGGCATCGGACCACCTATCAAACTGATAGGTGGAAAGTGTATCAAAACCCGAATGAGAAATTACCAGGACGCGTATATGTGAGCATACAGTGTTCAAATGCAGGAAAGTGGTAGATATTGGATATGTGCAGATAGAACAAGGAAGGATGCATGTCTGAAGTTTGAGATAGAAGTGAAGCGGGATGGAGAGATGGTAAGATATGAGGAGAAGGGAGAGGTGTTCAAGATAGATGACAGTCAGAATAGGGATCCCGGGGCAACACCAGCCGTCAGCAATGTAAATAGGGAAAATGAGCCTAAGGATCTGAAGATAATGATAGTAGCAGGAGAAACATGATTAAGGCAGTTATATGAGAAGGGAATACCAACAGGGGGAACAGGAGCCAACACCTGGCTAGCCTGGATGATGTACACAGCTAGAAGTATACAACGAACCAAAAGGCCTCAGCTGGTCCCAGTACCATTTCCCCTGAATTGGGATAGAACACTTGGGGCCATGCCATGTATACTACAGCTATTCACAAATCCCCCTTACCAGAGAATGCGATATGCCAGAGTTATCATTACCCATTTCCGACCAGCAACAACAATACGAAGGGCCGAAGGGAAGACCCTAGACCTCCTCCATTCACCATTCCTCTTGGGGAGGAGGGATTTGAATGCTATACAAGATATAACCCAGAGGGACAGGATATGGGGAAGGTGCTCAACTGCAATCAGACGTATAACATAACGGCTGAGGAACAGGGGCCACTGTTCAAAAGCTCCTGGCTGAGAAAGCAGATAGTCAGTAGAGCTGATGTCTGGTGGTGGTGCGGGGAGAATACCCTGTGGCCCCGGTTACCTGGGTCATGGACGGGAACCTGTACCCTCATACAACTGATGTTGCCCTTTACCATAGCAGTAGAACATGCTGTAGAACTCAAGGAAGGAAACCGACGACAAAAGAGAAAGGTGAATTACACTCGAGATGCAGTTGAAGGATTAGCGGAACAACTGACAGCTACCAGCCAAATGACCTGGCAAAATCGCATGGCCTTGGACATGCAACTGGCTGAGAAGGGAGGGGTGTGTGTAATGTTTGGAGAACAATGTTGCACATTCATCCCCATCAACACTGCTCCGGATGGGTCAGTGTCAAGAGCCCTAGCAGGTCTCACCTCTCTGTCTATCGAATTGGCTGAGAACTCTGGAGTAGACACCTCTTGGACAGGGTTTCTAGAATCCTGGTTTGGGAAATGGAAGCACATCTTTACATCAACCCTAACATCAGTGGTAGTCATGGTGGGGTTACTGTGTTTGTTTGGATGCTGTATCATTCCCTGCGTATGGGGGTTGGCCCAGCGATTGATAGAAACAGCCCTGACAAAGAACAGCGCTGCCACCATAATGGCTTTCAGAACACAGTATGACCAACGAGAGAGGGATATGGAGGCGAAGAATCTGTTGATAGCATTAGAAAAGGAGGATGTAGTGTAAATCAAAAGTTGCGTGGCAAAAAGAAAAATGATGGATTGTGAGAAAAGGGGTTAACAGACATGGTTGATTTAAACTAGGAATAGAAAAAATGTAGCTTAGAAAGAAATAAGGTTTTAACAAAGCCAGACTGTTAGTGGGATAGAAAGTCACGATAGATAGAGAGAACTTTGAGATAGAAAGTAACGACAGATAGAACAGAGCACAGAGAGAACTTTGAGATAAAAAGTAGCAGATAAAAACTTCAGTATAAGCCTTTGACGTCAGGAGATGTTCAGAGGCGTTCCTGAACTTTCTCGTGGGAATGTGGGCTTTATGTTATAATTAAAAAGAGGCAAAATGGTGAGAAAAGAGGGTGTGGCTATAATGTAATGAAATGTATAAAGATAGAATACATCCAGACCCTCGGTGTGCCTCTAGGGGACAGCAAAGGAGAGGAACCTATTCTGCAGAATATTATCTTAATAAAAGCTTCTTTGCTGACTTTGTCTCAAACAGCATTTGTGATTTTTTTAATATCTCACACATCTTATTCTCCCCAAACTTGCATTAAAAACCGTCATAAAACAGAAATGGCTGTTATTAGTTTAGACACAAAAAAGCTAGAGTAACTCAGGACAGGCAGCAGTTCACATTCTATTGAAAAAAATAATGGATTCATTGGAAAATGCTTCTTAATAACCTCAGATCTGGGTTGTGAACAACAGTTAAAGGGACAGAGACAAGAGTATTTAATGAATTTGAACGAGGCTGAGCAGGCATGAACTCTATACAGCCACAGGTAAATTGTATGAAATCTTCCAAAATATTTTTTTTTCCCCTGGGCTCAATGGCTGCAGTGGGAATAGAAAGAGGGCAGAAAATATTACCAACTCAGAAAGAGTTAGTTGCCAAGAGAAAATTTGCTCCTTTTGCTCACCCTGGTAGATCATGTTGCAGACACAAGGACTCCAGCAGATGTAATAGACAATAACCACGGGCAGCAGGATTCTGGAAGCAGCATCGTGCCTCCTGCTCACCTTTGTCAGCCTAAACCGTTTTCTCTGACTCCTGGCTGCAAACCAGAGACGGCAATTAGCGAAGGTCATGATGAGCGAGCAGGGAAAGAAGATGAAGGCCGTCAGCGTCAGCGTGTAAGGCATATTGCTGGAAAAATCCAGATTGCAGATCAAAGACGCGCTGGAGAAGTAAACTTTGACAATCCCGCGTGGGATGGATATGGGGAATAAAAGGACTGGAGGCAAGAGCCAGACGAGAGCAATGAGGGCTTTGACTCTGCAGTTGGTCATCAGTCTGGTGTAGCGGAGGGGGAAGAAGACGGCGATGTAGCGCTCGATGCTGATGGTGGCCAGGGAGTAGATGGAAGAGGTGAGGATGGTGGCGTCCAGAAACACCACGATGTGGCAGAAGGGAGAGTCGGTGTGGTTGCGGAGCTGTGGCACACTGCTCGCATAGAGGTTCAGGGGGATGACGATCAGCGCCAGGGCGGCGTCAGCTCCAGTCAGTGAGATGAGCACATGGCGGCTGTTTCCAGACCACCCTGACACCGAGGAGGAGATGACCAGAAACACAGCGGTGTTGCCCAGGATGATCAGGCCACACATTACTGCAATGATGCACGTTTTCAAGGTGGCGCCTGGCTCTTCCATACACCTGCTGGGCCCGAGGCCGGTCATGTTGGCGTCAACCATGAGCTCGGCCACAGAGAGACCCGCCTCGGCTGTCTGGTTGCCAGCACTAAACATCTTCTGCCAGGGGATTCAAACCAAAACCACAGTGGGCCCACTTCCCTTTTCTGCCTTTTAAGCCAAACTACATCCAATAATGAGAAAATAACCTAACCTCGGCACTTGGCGAATAATCAGCGGTTACCACATCAGATCATGCCCTCGTGTTAATCGGCCAAATCCTCGTTAACGTGCTTTTGGATTATTAGGCTTAATTAGAGACAGATAGATAACTGCAGTTTGTTTCTCGACTGGACTGCAGTTTGGCTGAAAAATTAGAGAAGGAAAGTTGTTGCTATATGATCTTGGTTTAAACGGTTTTACTTATTTCCCTGACAAAAGATATTTAGTGATAGCATATACTATATAAATATGCCCCATGCGATGATTTAAACTGGGATGGCTTCAACAGACGGTTTTTTATGGCCGTGTTTGAGGGCTTCAAATGGGATCTCCCGGCGGGAAAGTTTTCTCTTCGGGGAGATTTGTCTTTATTATTATTATTATTATTCGAGTCTGGATCGCTGCACCCCAACTTCTCCTCGCAACTGACGCTAAAACAGCCTCCCTCATCCTCGTCCCTCTCATTTTATTTTAATTTATCGCTGCCTACAATCATTGCTCCCCATCTTGCAAGTAAAGTATTATAGTCACTCGGAAGGGGGCGAGGCCTTTTAAAAGAGGAAGGAAGACGGTCAACCGTTGATGCTTGTTCCTTTTCACTACTAAAGAATCCGATTTGGCGGATTTTTATTTGACGGAACCTTCCAGACGCATCTGCGGGGATTTAGCGCGGTTCCGCGGGATATCCCGGTGTGTTTGGGGGGTCCGTGGAAAGCGTCGGCCATTAACGGCGTCCCGCCTTTTCTTGCACATTGTAAATGTTCTGCCAGTGGTCCAATCTCTGGTAAATTCCCCGTCATTCCGCCAAATAACAGGCTGCGATGCGCCGGTGGGAACGACGCCTGCATTGGCGGGAGATGGGTGCACTTTTAACTATCCCAGGACCATTTACTTGTCTCACTTCCATCTTTAGTTCTTCTGCTAACCTTGTGGGTTTGCACCAAAGATAGAATCTTTGGTTTGCACAGCTTACAGCCCAGTGGTATGAATTGATTTATCTAACTTCAAGTATCCCTTGCTTTCCCTCTCTCTGCGCCCCCCCCTCTCCCAATCTCAGATCTCTGACTAGTTTCACTGTCCTGATTAAATGTTACCGATTGCATGTCTCCTTGTCACCTTCCCTTCAGCTAACAATGAACCATTGTCCATTTTCCATTTTCCTTGATCATCGTCCTTCCACAGCAACCTTGTGGGTTTATTTCGGAAACACGCCTGCTTTCTCATTCTCCTAACATCCACCAATATCAGAGGTAATTCACTGTAACTAATTAACTTGCAACCAAGATGACTTTGGGATCTTGATGGAAACTGGAGGAAATCCATTTGGTCGTGGGAAGAACATACAGACTCTGCACTGACAATACTGAAGGTCAGGATGGAACCTAGTTAACAGACATATGAGGCAGAGGCTCTACCTACTGTGCCACCTTGACAGCCTGGTAAGTCAACACAATACGGGAAAAATCATTGTAGATACCATCACACCTTGCCCTTTGATATCTCTGTCTCCCTCTCCCCTGACTCTTAGTCTGAAAAAGGGTCTTGCCCCAAAACGTCACCTATTCCTTTTCTGCAGAGATGCTGCCTGTCCAGCTGAGTTACTCCAACATTTTGTATCTATCTTCGGTGTAAACCAGCATCTGCAGTTCCTTCCTACACATTGTGATACAGTAAGTACAGATTGTTTTTCTGTTGAATGTATTTTGTTGGACTTCTGATTCCTCTAGCATTGCTTAACTTGATCAGGATTTTAATCTGAAAATTGAATCGCATATGGGATAGAGCAGTGATGTAGAAAGGGTACCCTTGGCTATCTCCATTGTGCCTGAGCTATTTTCCTAAACTCTCTACTTTCTGTAATTTAAATGTTCCTCCTAAATAACATTGTTTGCAGTAGCTAATATAAGGTGAGCCTATCTGCCAGACGCAGGTCTACCAGGCCCAGTGCAGCATTGCTTCTCATCCTCAAAAAACAAATCAGTCGGCGAAGTATTACTAGAAATTCCAAATCCTGGAGCAATACTGAAGATGGACACAAAAAGCTGGAGTAGCTCAGCAGATCAGACACCATCTCTAGTGAAAAGGAATAGGTGACGTTTAGGGTCGAGACCCCTCTTCAGACTAGGGGGAAGATGGAGAAGATAGAATGTGTAACATTTACCCCTAAACCAACAGCTTATAATGCTTTTAGAAGCTTGTGTACTGTTTTGGAGAGACAATGAACTGCAGAGGCTGGAACTTGGAGCAATACTCGAAGTACTAGAGCAACTCAGTGGGATATTTTTATATCTCTACTTGACCTTGATATTCCATAAATGAATCATTGATCATTATCTGTGCTTAATCTGTATAGACTTGTCCTGAATCAGAGATTCATCCAAGTAACACTCAATTGTTCTGTTGCTGGGAAACCATCTTCAAGCGAGCTACATGTTTGATGCTCTTGGTGTCACGTAGGAACTTTGGAGGTATTGATGCAGCAACTGTGAAGGTACCATGCTATTTATCCAAGTCAAGGTGATATTTAACTTGGACAGGAACTGCAAATTGCTGACATCCACCATAGGAGTTCACACTTTTGTTTGGATTCAAATTATCTCTTCTGTATTTGCAATGAAAGCATAGTTCTTTTAATCTTTTCCATCTTAATGAAACTGATCCCTTTAGTCCAATTTGCAGATATACATTTTGGTGATACCTATGGAGTCCCCATCCAGTCATATGAACATATTTTGCCATCATCCTAAATTGCACATCCATTTTGGTAAATTCATTACTCTTGCACCTTTCTTAACATAGAACCGAACTACATTACATAAGGGGCTGTCCCACTTAGGCTATTTTTCAGGCGACAAGGCTGTCGCCACATGGTTGCCAGGGTGTCGCCTATATGGTTGTGAGTAGTGTCCATTGCCCAAAGAGTTGTAGTGTCTTCCTGGTCGCCGCTGGATTTTCAAAATGTTCAAACGTCTGTTTGATGCCAATAAGCGTAGTTTGACTTCTCCTGACGGGAATACTGTCATAGGTTGTCACCAGGTGACGTAGGGTGTCGCTGGTGCTGACCGGTGAATTCAATTGGCGACTACCTACGTCAACCGGCGACAGGTACCGGCGTCAAGAGGTCAAGTAGCGACAGGTATTGGAAAAACCTAATTCCACAAAAGTCAAGCTACAACAGCCAGTCGCGATGCTGATGAATGAAGTCCATCTACGCCTTTATTAGCAACGATCTACAACGATGTACGGCCATATCAGCGAAAAGCTACGACAGCTGGTGATCATCGGCAACAGTTGACGCGACTAGCCACGCCAGGCTACGACACTGGTGTCTCCGTGGGAAAGCTCCACGTGGTCAGGCGACTATAGTGTGTTAAAACTTTTGTTTGTTTCAATATCAATAAAGGAAATGCTTGACATTTTGATGGCAAATTGATGTATGAAGATATTATATTTCAGTAGTGTCTCATGGCATCACTTTCAAATATTTTAATTTCAAATATTTTGATCTATAAAATAAACATAAACAGGCATTGTACTGCATTGAAAATAAAACTATTCATATATTTTAATCAATAGAACAAAGACAAGCTTTGTACTGCATTGAAAATTAAACTCGTTTGGGAGGATGTTGGTGGCCCTGAAAAGCAAAGATCATAGAAGTATTCTTTCTCACAGTCCCACTATTGGTACAGCCTGTCCTCCATTTCTCCATGAGCCTGGTGTGATGTCGCCTGTTTGTTGTCCACTTGGTCACCCTCCACCATGGCTGCTGCTGCACCTCTGGTACATATCGGGTTGTGGAGGCACATGCTGCGTAGACAAGGTCTCCACATTCTTGGGCTTCTGCTCCATCGTAGTCAGCAACCATCTGAATCTGCTGGCGAGGATGCCAAAGGCATTTTCCATGACCCTCCTAGCCCTGGCAGCCTGTAGTTGAAGATCTTCCTCTCCCTTGACATCTGCCTGTGAGGGTATGGCTTCATCATCCATGACCTGAGTGGGAAGGCGTCATCACCAACCAGTGTGTAGTGGATGTCAGGGTTGTCTTTGCCTGGCAGAGGTTCTTGATCAGAAAAGCCTTCTTCCCAAGGGAGGTCTCTCTCCAGATCCCACCTTCTGCGACACTGCCAGGTGTGCCGACATCCATAAACAGGAAGTTGCAGTTTGCATGCACCACATTTATGAGTACGATGGAATGGAACATCTTGTTGTTGGAGGAGGTTCTATGTACTACACCCTGGTGGCCACACACTTGCTGTCCACTGCCCCACATGTGTGCTGGAAGTTCTTTAGTAACTTGTCAGTTTCTTTGTTGAACGAAATTAAGGCGCATGTTGCAATCAAAAGTGCTTGAACAATGGGTTGGGAAGAAAGCCAAACTAAGAAAGAGGACTGCGCCTCCTTTTCAAGAGCAGCCAGCTCTTGCACGGTCGGTGCCAAAGCATCAACATGACCCTTAAACGTGCTACATCTTGTATCAAAGCCCTGCGCCACTCTCTTCCACTCATAAAGTAATCTAATCTAGTGTATTAGGGCAGTCCATGACTTCATCTTCATAAGCATTGATGATGGCCTCACAGGTCTCTCGGACAGCCTTGCTGATGTTGCTGTGGGCCACAAGAAAGCTCTTGTAGGAGGCTCTTGTAGGAGTCTCTTGATGCCAGGTAGCAGAGGGTGATGGCAAGGCGCAGGCCTGGTTCTAGTGGCTTCCTCATGAAAGTCTCCTTTTTCTCCAGGAGAGGGCCCACCCATGTATTGAGCTCCTGAAACAGCTCCGGGTGGGGGGGGGGGGGGGGGGAGCCTAGTGAAGTTTCTGAAAGCCTCATCTAGCTGGAGCTCAGTCATCAGGTTTTCATACTGGCCCAACCTGGGTCTCTTCAGGGACAAAGGCTTCATCTGCACAGACCTCTTCTTAGGCTTCTTCTTCCCCCATCCTTCTTGACCTTCTGTCTTGCTGATCAATAAGCATGAGAGCTGCTGCAAGCAGCAGGGCTTGTTCTTGTGAGAGCAATGCCCTCTAATGTTGCTCTATGGTAGTCATGATGCAGAATGATTGGAAACCCTACCCTACAACCCATTTTATAGGAAAACTGGGTGATTCCATTGTTTTGGAGGCCAATATGATGCAAATCGTCTTCAGTTGTCGCTGACAGGGTCGTAGATTGTCGCGGGTGGTCATAGGTTGTTGTAAGTGTGGTCGTAGGTGGTTGTCCTAAGTTGCGACGATTGGGTCACCGGTTGTCGGTAGCTTGACGTCGACTGGGTGGTCAGTTGTTGTAGCTTGTCATAGGGAGGTGCTACGACTATTACAGTCGCCTAAAAAATTGCCTAAGTGGGACAGGCCCTATAGAAACATAGAAACAGAAAAATAGGTGCACAAGTAGGCCATTCGGCCCTTTGAGCCAGCACCGCCATTCAGTATGATCATCTAAAATCAGTACCCTATTTCTGCTTTTTCCCCATATCCTTTGATTCCTTTAGCTCAAAGAGCTAAATCTCTTTTGAAAACATCCAGTGAATTGGCCTACACTGTTTTCTGTGGCAGAGAATTTCAGACTCACAACTCTCTGGGTGAATTTTTTTCCCCTCATATTCTTAAACTGTGACCCCTGGTTCTGGACTCCCCCAACATCGGGAACATTTTTCCTGCATCTAGCCTGTCCAATCCCTTAAGAATTTGAAATGGCAGAATTCAAGATGGCGGCGCACACAGTTGCAGAAGCTCGATGTTCTCCCGGTCAGTGCTTTGTGTTTTTTGTATATGTGTGCGTGTTGTTTTGTGCCCTGTGTACTTACTGTTGGGCGGACAGGATCTACGGCTGTCAGGATCTTCTTAGGATTGGAGCCGGTCGCGAACGGGGGTTACCGCCGAGTTTGTCGGCTCACACAAGATCCCGGCGGACATAGCGAGGAGCCCCGACTCTCCATGGATTACCATTCCCGCGGGTAGGATGCGACGACGGCGCAGAGAGAAAAGGAAAAAGCGAGGCTGTAGGGCCGGCGCGTTGGCCAGGCTACGGAGGCAGCCACTGAAACCACCGCTTCCCAGCCTGTTTCTCACGAACGCCAGATCCCTGGCTAACAAGATGGACGAACTGAGGCTACAGACTGCAGCTAACAATGCCGTGAAGGACAGCTGTATCCTGTTGATCACGGAGA
Organism: Raja brachyura; assembly: GCA_963514005.1. The sequence continues at coordinate 48,638,670 of OY740797.1, read as the reverse complement.
CCTGGGTTAATTCATCCATTCCGGACTCTGATATCGAGCTAGCAGGCTACACCGCACAGCGTCATGACAGGACAAGAGACTCTGGTAAGAGCAGAGGTGGAGGGCTCTGTGTGTACGTGAACTACACCTGGTGCACAAACACAGTGATTGTAGACAGTCACTGCTCCCCAGACTTGGAGTTTGTGACTGTTAAATGCAGGCCCATCTCTCTCCCTAGAGAGTTTACTGTTGTCATGATAACTGCCGTGTACATACCACCGGATGCTAATGCTAACTCGGCTATCGGACATTTGTACGGTAGCACCGGCGGTCAACAGAGCATATATCCGGACGGTGTTCACATCATAGCAGGGGACTTTAATTGCGCGGAATTGAAGAAAATGCTCCCAAAATTCTACCAGCATGTTAAATGTGCTACAAGAGGAGCTAACACACTAGACAAGGTCTACTCCAACATCAAGCTGGGCTACAGGGCTAGACAACTACCACACCTGGGTCAGTCGGACCATATGTCCCTGCTTTTAATTCCTGCATATGCCCCCCTCAGGAAAACCGCTCCTCCCATCACAAAGACTATCACAACCTGGCCTGATGGTGCATCTCAGCAGCTGCAGGACTGCCTCGACAGGACCAACTGGGATGTGTTTGAACACCGGGACCTGGAGTTGTTCACTGACAGTGTACTGTGTTACATTAAAAATTGCATGGACACGGTCACAGTGGACAAACAAATCCGGGTCTACCCCAACCAGAAACCCTGGATGACCCGGGAGGTCCAGCGGCTGTTAAAAGAGAGGAATACTGCTTTTAGGTCTGGTGATAGGGCTTTATACAGCACGGCCCAAGCTAACCTGAAGAGAGGCATCAGAGAGGCCAAGTCAGACTACAGGAGGAAGATGGAGGACCACCTGGACAGTAACAACAGCAGGCAGGTGTGGCAGGGGATCCAGTATCTCACCAATTATAAGACAAACCTTGGAGCTGCTGAGGGTGACGCCTCGTTGGCAGAGGAGCTGAACCTCTTCTTTGCTCGCTTTGAAGTGGAGCCACCCGAGACAGCCACAACACACCATATGGTCCACAGTAGCCTAACCCTCATGATAGAGGAGCATGAGGTGAGGCGCACGCTGCGGGCCATCAATCCAAGGAAGGCTACTGGACCCGACGGCGTCTCTGGACGCGTGCTGCAGGACTGCGCAGACCAGCTGGCTGGAGTCTTCACGAGGATTTTTAAACAGTCTCTGCCCCAGTCCACTGTCCCATCCTGTCTGAAGTCCGCAACCATAGTCCCCTTGCCCAAAAAACCCCACATTTCCAGCCTCGACGACTACCGGCCAGTCGCACTCACACCAGTGGTGATGAAGTGCTTTGAAAAACTGGTCCGGGGTCATATCACATCACTCCTGCCCCGAAGCTTTGACCCCCACCAGTTTGCGTACAGAGCGAATAGATCTACAAAGGACGTTGTAGCCACAGCTCTCCATGCTGCACTGTCCCACCTGGAGCAGCGGGGAAGCTATGTGCGAATGCTCTTTGTGGACCACAGCTCTGCTTTTAATACTATCCTTCCCCACAAACTGGGAGACTTGGAACTTCCACACTCGACCTGCATGTGGATAAATAGCTTCATGTCGGGCCGCAGCCAGAGAGTCAGAATGGGCCATCACACATCCACGGCCCTCCGCCTCAGTACCGGCTCTCCACAGGGCTGCGTGCTGAGCCCCCTGCTCTACACCATCTACGCACATGACTGCACCTCCACCCACCACAGCAACACCATTGTCAAATTTGCGGATGACACTACGGTGGTGATGCTCATCTCCGGGGGGGACGAGTACGCCTATCGGGATGAGGTGGAGCAGCTGAGAGTGTGGTGTGGAGAAAATAACCTGCTCCTGAACACCTTAAAGACCAAGGAGATAATAATAGACTTCAGGAAGAACAAAACAGAAATGGTACCACTGATCATCAGAGGGAACTGTGTGGAGAGGGTGGCGGATTTCCGCTTGCTGGGAATCCATATTGAGGAGGACCTGACGTGCAGCGTGAACACCTCTGCGCTGCTGAAAAAGGTCCAGCAGAGACTGCACTTCCTGTGGGTGCTCAGGAAGAATAACATCACACAGAGACTGCTGCTGTCCTTTTATCGGTGCTCCATTGAGAGCATCCTAACATACTGTGTATGCGTGTGGTACACCAGCTGCACAGCGGCTCAGAGGAAAGCGCTCCAGAGGGCCATTGACAATGCCCAGAGGATTGTCGGCTGCCCTCTCCTTACCTTGGAGGACTTGCACAGTTCCCGCTGCATCAAAAAATCCCAGAATATTATAAAGGACATTTCCCACCCCGGGCACTCCCTGTTTGAACTGTTGCCGTCAGGGAGACGGTACAGATCTACAAGGACAAGGACAAACAGACTTAAAAACTGTTTTTACCCCACTGCTATAAAGGCACTAAATGTGGCCGCCAAGGAACGCGGGGACTAAGGGACTGTGGTTGGTACACTGGAATCGACAGAAGGATGTAGGGTTGGGTGTTTATGCGTGCTATTTTCATATTTCATATTTATTTTAGTTTATCTTTTAAAATATTTTACCTTGTATGTATCGTTAGCTTTTATGGTTTGAATGGTGCACTGACTGGTTGACATTTTTAAATTTTGTTGTACATGGTTCATGTTACAATGACAATAAAGAAACTATAACTATATAATATGTTTCTATCATCCTTCACTCTGCTAATATAGGGTGAAATGTACTGATTTACACAAAATATAATTTGTAGATTTTACAAAAGGCAATGTGCTCAGAATTAATTCGGTTGGTGGCAAAATAAGTTGGACTGTTGGGGGCAGTACAGCACCGTACACTGATGACAGTTCAGAGTTGAATGCTGCTACTCATTTATTTGAAAGCAGGTTAGACCATAGCTGCTGTCTTTCCCCATGACCTGATACCACCTACGATGCTCAAGGATTTACTCCACTTATTCCTGTCACCTTTTTGAGAAAACAGGTTTAGGCAGAATAAAATCAGTCACTCAATTGTTTTACTTCAAGCACAGAAACTGATTGCTGCAACAGGATTTTTAATATTGTACATTGCAGGCTTCTTTTGTAACTCTAGTGGATGTCATAGAGCTTCTAGCTGGGAAGTGACTGAAAGGATGAAAGTTAGTTAAGGTCATAAATTCATTAAACTCTGTAATAACAGTTTTTGATAGGGCATAACAGTAGCCCAGCACCTAGCATTGCTTCTTCACTGCTCCAGAGATCCTAGTTTTCTCCTGACCTTGGATGCTGTGAATAGAATTTGCACATTAGCGTTGTAATCTCTGGATTTCCCAGTTTCCTCCTATGTGCCAAAGGAATGCTGATGAGTAGGTTAATTGGTTATCAGTGTGGGTGGGTTGCAGGGGAATAGACGAGTGGGGGAGAATTGATGGGCATGTGATAGAGGGAAAAATTGGAATTGGTGTACATGGGAGTTTCTGGATCAGAATCAACATATTGGGTCAAAGGACTGTGTGGCGCTAGGATAGACAAAGGTACTTTGCAATGCTGTGTCCATGCTGACCTTCAGGCACCCTTTTACCTCAATCTATCTTTTGCTCCATGGATCCCCAAAATATTAAGTTTTTGCAAAGCTGGTCTAGTCTATGTGGCTTCAACAATATGTCATCATGGTGAACTCTAACTGCGGGATTTTTTTACCCACATGTCACACAGGATGGTGAGTGGATGGACTCGGCCAGGGCGAATCCAATTCCTGGCTCTCCACTCATTGATCAAGTGCAGAGTTGCAGAAGTGGTGGAATATTTGACTGTCAAACATAGTTTTCACTAAAGCAAGCACGAGTTATGTTACGTGCAATCATGCTGTAATGCTAAAAATCCCACCGTAGAAATCAGGCACGTGCCGCGAGTAATTACTCAGAGTAGGCAGTCTGTCGGCTTTTAAAAAATCTTGAAAACCGTGCATGCGCAGATTGTTCTTCTCTCTGTAAGCTGTCAGTCGGCTTTTAAAAATCTTTAAAACCACGCATGCGCAGATTGTACTCTCCGGTAGGCAGTTAGTCGACTTTTATAAAGTATTTTGTCTTCAAAAGCCTTATCTCTGAATAAAGTTTTTAAAAACATATAGCTCAAAGAAATTTACGTACCACATTATTTGTACACTTACTCTCTTTGTTTCTTAAGATACTCTTAAGATAATGACAATCCATGTTTGAAAAACTCACCAAGAAACTTGCGATGCACGTGCGCAGTACGCTGCTCAGCACATGCACGCAGTCCCTGGTGCAAAAGCAGAATTTCAGCTGCCTTTATGGTCCTTTGTCATTGAAGGCTTGAAGCAGCGTCGACGGCACGCGAGTTGTACATAATTTTGCGTGTTGCATGTACTGCGGATGAAAGGCACAGGAGAATTATCATGTGTCTTTACTATTTATATTTAATAATTACCATTTTATAATTTTAGTCAGGGTAGGCACTGCCTACCTTGTCTACCCTGATGGCACGTGCCTGGTAGAAAATCAGTATTTTATGAATAAATGTTGCTGAGGCGCTACTTCAAGAAAAGAGCAAGGAAGGTCTCGCCAATGTTCCAAACACTATTTCTTCCACGACAAATATCACCTTGATTATCCATCCTTTTTACTGGAGCATAATTTGCAAAGATTGTGTTGAATTACTATTATCAGGAAATCTGCAATGGAGTCTCAAGAGCTCAATGACACCATCTGATCTGAAGAGTTAAAGAATTTGGACTTTTAAGCCACCTCCCCCACACAGATTTCTTAGCAACATTTGCTATAAATTCACACTGAATTTCTTCAGACTTTTTAGATGCTGTAATATCATCAACATTGCACATAGAATCTTATTTTTCATCTACAATGAGCGAAGAAAATGAAAAGCATGATGTCAGGGAATGGAGTTGTGAAGTCAGTAGTTTGTGAGAATGGAATCAGAATATCTGATGGATAGCTGCAGACCCACCCCTGGTTGTGTTTCCAGCTCCATCACCACCATGCTCGGTACCCTACTTGCCTGCCTCGCCGTGTTTGCCCCACGGGTCCCCTGTGCTCCCGCCACCTGGGATCCCGGCATTCTCACGGGTGAAGGGAGGAGATGTGGATCTGCACCATACTCGCACGGGAAGGGTTTATAGGCCGCCCTTTGGATACAGGGACCTTGCATGAACCATCTGAACTTCCCTGTATGAGCTATTAGCGTTTTGGTTACATTATTAATCAGTCAGCACCTAGTAACGTGCTTATAAATATATATATATATATATCACTTTATTGTAGATGTGTTTCACTTTTTATTCTTCCAAGGAAAGATGTAGATTGGTTAGTTTACTTACTAACCAATGTGGTGCTTTATTATTATAAGCTGCACCTACTACCACACCATTCATATTATCGCAACCCAACATGTGCTGGTAGTTGGTACTGCTGCATGGTAGGAGTAACATGCTGTAGTGTGTTGTGTATGTTACTCAATAAATACTGTTATACCAGATCCGTAAGTACGTGTGATATACTCAACAATAACTTAATAAGAATTTGGCCATTCTGCCCATCAAGTCTACTCTGCCATTCAATCATGGTTGATCTATATTTCCTTGTCATCCCCACTCTCTTGCCTTCTCCCCATAACTCCTGACATCCATACCAATCAAGAATCGATCAATCTCTGCCTTAAAAATATCCCTTGATTTGGTTGCCACAGCCTTCTGTGGCAATGAATTCCACATATTCACCACCTTCTCATTCCTCCTCATCTTCCTAAAGGTACATCCTTGTATTCTGATGCTATGGCTGGTCCCAGACTCTCCTACTAGTGGAAAAATCCGCTCCATATCCACTCTATCCAGGCCTTTCACTGTTCGGTAAATTTCAATTTTGTCTCTTCCCCCCCCCTTTAAACTCCAGCGAAAACAGGCCCAGTGCTGTCAAACGTTCACCATATGTTAACCCAATCATTCCTGAGATTCCCGTAAACCCCCTCTGGACCCTTTCCAGTGCCAGCACATCTTTCCTTGGATATGGGGCCCAGCATTGCTACAGATGCGGCGTTAGAAAGCTTCAGTTAGCAAAGCTAGTGAAGTTAGAAAGAGGTTATCCACTTTGGAGGCAAAAACAGTAAAGTAGACTATTATCAGAATGGTGGCCGATTAGGAAAAGGGGAGATGCAACGAGACCTGGGTGTCATGGTACACCAGTCATTGAAAGTAGGCATGCAGGTGCAGCAGCTAGTGAAGAAAGCGAATGGTATGTTAGCATTCATAGCAAAAGGATTTGAGTATAGGAGCAGGGAGGTTCTACTGCAGTTGTACAGGGTCTTGGTGAGACCACACCTGGAGTATTGCGTACAGTTTTGGTCTCCAAATCTGAGGAAAGACATTCTTGTCATAGAGGGAGTACTGAGAAGGTTCACCAGACTGATTCCTGGGATGTCAGGACTTTCATATGAAGAAAGACTGGATAGACTTGGCTTGTACTCGCAAGAATTTAGAAGATTGAGGGGGGGTCTTATAGAAACGTACAAAATTCTTAAGGGGTTGGACAGGCTAGATGCAGGAAGATTGTTCCCGATGTTGGGGAAGTCCAGAACAAGGGGTCACAGTTTAAGGATAAGGGGGAAATCTTTTAGGGCCGAGATGAGAAAAACATTTTTCACACAGAGTGTGGTGAGTCTCTGGAATTCTCTGCCAAAGAAGGTAGTTGAGGCCAGTTCATTGGCTATATTTAAGAGGGAGTTAGATGTGGCCCCTGTGGTTGGAGGGATCGGGGGTATGGAGAGAAGGCAGGTATAGGATACTGAGTTGGATGATCAGCCATGATCAGTTTGAATGGCGGTGCAGGCTCAAAGGGCCGAATGGCCTACTCTTGCACCTATTTTCTATGTTTCTCAGCATTACATCGCTGTTTTTATATTCAAGTCCACCCTGAAAGAAATACTAGCATTACATTTGCTTTCCTTACTACCGATTTGACTTGCAAATTAACTTTTTGGGAATCCTGCACCAGCACTCCCAAGTCCTTTGCACCGATTTCTGAAATCTCCCAATTTAGAAAATAGTTTATGCCTTTATTCCTACTACCAAAATGCATGACTCCACACATTGCTACGCTGTATTCCATCTGCCACTTCTCTGCCCACTCTCCTAACCTGTCCTTTTGCAGAGTCCTTGCTTTCTCAACACACTACCTGCCCCCCCACCTATCTTCATATCATCTGCAAACTTGACCTCAAAGCCTTCAATCCCCCCATCCAATTCATTAGTATACAACGTGAAGAGTAGTGGCCCCAGCACCAACCTCAGGCAACACCACTGGTCACTGGCAGCCAACCGGAAAAGACCCCCTTTATTGCCACTCTTAGCATTCTGCTATCCAGCCAACCTGCTATCCATGCTAGTTAGCATCTTCCCTCTGATACCATGCACTCTCATTTTCTTTAACAGCCGCATATATGGCATCTTTTCAAAAGCCTTCTGAAAATATGGGTAAACCACCTCCACTGACTCTCCTTTGTCTATCCTGCTATTTACTTCCTCAGAATTTCAACAGGTTCGTCAGGCAAGGCACCTTTCACAAAACCATGCTGACTTCGGCCTATTTTTTTTTCCATGAACTCAATACTCAGAAACCTCATCCTTTATAATGGACTCTAAAATCTTACCAACCACTGAAGTCAGGCTAACTGTAATATAGTTTCCACACTTCTGCTTCGCTTCCTTTGTGAACGGTGGGGTAACAGTTGCTGGCATTTTTGTACGGTGTGTTCTTTTCCAATTACCAACACGTCTGAATGCCTTGCTATATTTGGACACATTTGGTAAGGAGTTGTAGGAAACTACAGTAGAACTTGTTTTGCTATTCTCAATTCTATCCTTATGATGAAAGATTATTGATGAAGTAGCTGAAGATCATTGGTCCTAAGACACAGCTCCAAAGAACTACCGTAGGGATATCTTGGTGCTATGAGTGATAACCATCTTTTGTGCAAGTTATGACTCCAACCATTAATGTTTTTATGTCCCTTATTGTCCATTAACTTCAATTTTACTGATGTTCCTGATGTCACAGTCGGTTAAATACTTCCTCCATGTTAAGGTCAGACATATTCACTTAAATTCTGGAATTCAGCTATTTAGTACATGTTTGGACAAAAGCTGTGATGTGTTGAGCCAAGTGATCCTGGCAAAACCCTAACTGAGTTGTACCTTCCAACGCATAGCTGATTATTATGACAAAATTGGGCTAGATTGAATTTGTCCTCTATGCAACTTGTGAATTAGTTGATGGTGTAATAAGGGCCTGTTCCACTTACCGATTTTTTTTCGGCGACTGCCAACGTCGTATCAGTGTCGCCACAAGATTTTGAACATTTCAAAATGCAGCGGCGACACAAAAATGTTGCAACACCTGAAAAAACACCGCTCGTCATACGTCATCACGCCACGTCACCGCCGCACCACTCTGCAAATTTTTTGGTGACCTGATATGTCAGTCAATGATGCCGGCAGTCGCCAAAAAAAAAATCGCCTTAACTTCACTGAAAAGCTTGGCTAAGTGATGGCTCTTGATGGAACTTGGGTATTTAATATAACAGCCGGATGTTGTCATCATTAGTGAGAGCAATAAAGTCTACCCTGTTATATCATGCATGTGAAAGATATTCAGTAATGTATTATAAGGATTTTGCTGGATAGCTTCAATCAACAAAAAGCACATAAAGAGGAAGCAGGATGAAAACAGTCTCTCTAATATTCAGTATTTGGCAGGGATGCCCAACTTTACCAGCTTGACATTCTGAGACTTTTTAAAGACTGTGCAAAGAGGATGGTACCAGAAATGAGGCCATCATTTATTTCCTCAAGGTAAAACTAAGGCTGAACAGTTTCCCAGAGAAATATACTTCCAGCAAATCATTTTATCGAAAACCTAACCAATTTTCTTTTTTATTTATATAGACTTAGTAATCCTTTATCCAGAAATTATGTAATTTTATATTTAATACACAAAATTGTTTATTTGCTTCTAGTCCAATACAAACTTGAATTGCTCATTACTCAAAATGCCTGATTAAAGGGTTATGCAAGGAAGTATATTGAAATTAGCAATTAGAATAATTCAAATAATTTCATGTCATTATTAAGTTACCCAAAGTTGTCAGATAAGGTTATAGAATATTCAATTGAGATTTCAAAGAGTTCTGTTATTACTCGGTTGCTGTGGTCCTTGCTAACAAACTAGGAAAAAACATATTGTAATGTGTACAAAAGGACACAGTGCTGTAGTAACTCAGTAGGTCAGGCAGCATCTCTGGAGAACATGGATAGGTGATGTTTTGGGTCGGGACTCAAAGTCGCTATCCATGTTTTCCAGAGATGCAAAACTGGACTCTGAGATAGTGTAAATCGCCATTGGTAGTTCTTTGTCTCTGTCTTTTGATGAGCCTTCTGTAGCATTCAGGCGAGCAAGAAGGATTTGAGGAGCCAACAAATGAACATTTTAAGACCGTCCAGATGAAGTGTCCTGACCTGAATCGTTGACTGTTGATTTCCATCCATGAATGATGCCTCGCTCATCAGCTCTTTTTTTGCTCCAGTTTCCAGTAACTGTTGTCTATTGTCTTAATCTTTTAAGATTGTATTAGCACCTGGCAGGATGAATGGCATGGGAACATTGTCCCCTCCGAAATGCCCTACAAGTTTCTGCACCATCCTGACTTGCCATTTACTGATTCAAATCCTGGAATTTTCTATTCAGATGTGCAGTGAAAGTAGTCCACCACAAGAATTGTATGCATTCACAAAGTAGTTCTTTGCCACATTTTCGAGGGCACTTAGAAATTATCATTATAAACTAACCATGTCGGTGATACCCATTCCTTTCAGTAGCAATTCACACCAATTCACACCCACCTTCAGGAAAAATCTTGCAATCCATTACTGGCTTCAATTCCCTGCCATCATGCTGGTGGAAAATTGAACCACCTTCATGACCATAGGCATTGGTCTATTCCCACAAATTAACCATGACTGAAGCAATCAATAGTCCATGAAGGCATTCAAATAATGGAGGAATTTTGGATAGTGCCAAATAAAAATATCATGTGCCTTCCGATGATTGTTAATTTATAATATCATTTTCCATGGTGCAACAGACAGGGATATCACTTAAATATTAATTGAAAGTTTTTTCTTTTCAAAAAAATTGTTCATGTGGGTAGTCCTGATGTCGACATGGGTACTGTTTTCCACTCAGAAACAATCCATTAACTGAACAAAGGCCTGTTGGAAAAATGTACTGTACATTGATAGATTCAGTGATGGAGAAAGACAGGTGGCGGCATGAGTGGAGGATAACTTCAGCCATACATGTGGCATAAATCCTATGTAAGCCAATGTCATGCTGAAGAACAGCATGCCTGGAACTTGAAGCCTTTGTGAATTGCAGATTGGTTAACATGCAATGTTTTGGAAGAATCATTTTCACTACCATGGTAGAGGTTACATGTGGGCTTATTGAAACACATGACATGTCATTGGCCACTCAAAGGCAGTAAGGGAATTCCTTAGATGTTTCTGTTGAAGATTGTGGAGGGCTCCATATTTGATTTGCAGAGTACCAAAGAAAACAGGCTGATGTTGCATTGGCTTATTCTCATCCCTCCTATAAATCCCATAATACGAACACCACAAGACCGACATAACAAGCCTTCCTTTCTCTTTTATCAAAATCAAAAACCCTGTGTGATTTCTAAACCTATGTCACCAATGGAATATGCAGAATACTGGCTGTTATCTCTTGTGATTTTTGCAGTAATACATAAAGTTAAGTTGCTATCACTCAGTGAGAGCTACCTCAATCTAAATTGCTATTGCTGCTCATTTACTTATTGCCTATAGAGAAAATGTAACCGAAGAGGATAAAAATCAAGCTGTTCTAGACCTTATTGCAGGAGTTCATCAGGACAGCATCGTAGACCTGTCCACCTACAGGTGTTTGAGCTCTTTACTTTAAGGTCAGAGCTAATGATAAATAATCAATGTTGAGGTCTGTTCACAACTCTTCAGTCAGTGGTACAGACTATGCCAGCATTCAGGTGATAAGTGACAAAAGCACTCAGTACCACATAAGTAGCAAATAATGGCCAACTCTGCCAAGAAAAAAAAGAAACAAACATCCATCTTGATGTGTGCAGTAGTACATATGGACACATTTTCCAAACGATGACTCCCAGAGATGGGACGGGGAGGTGTGATGATCATTGACCAGAACTGAAGTGGAACAGTTGTGTAAATATTACTTCTACAAGAGCAGGGCAGATGCTGGACAGTCTACAGCAAATGATTCACCTCCAGAGCTGGGCATTCTATAGCACCTGCTATTATAGCAGGTGACTCGCCTTCTGAGTGCCTCAAAATATTTCAAGACACACATTTTGGAATGCTAGGCAGTTCCTTAATCTGCAAATGCAGATCTAACAACACTCAAGAAGCTGAGCACCACCAAGGAAAAGGGAATCTGCTGGATTGGCACCGGGCTTCACCGCAAGGAATGTAGCAGGTAACATGGCAGTTCACTATTACGTTGCATGAGCAATTCAGGATTGATATTAATTTCTGGCCTTGAGAGTATCACATGCACTGCACTGATGAGCACCAAAGATTTTTAATACAATGACAATTAGCAGATGGAATGCATAAAAGTTAGTGTGCAGTCTTGAATTTAAAAAGTCTGGAGGTTCACATGCTAATAATAAAATCTGACAAACTGACTGAAGAAGGGTCCCTAACCAATAAAAAAAATGTGTCCCTTTCCCTTCATTGATGCTGCCTGACCCACTGAGTTCCTCCAGCAGTGTTTCCAATGTCTATTCTTGCCTCCAATGATAACATTTGGATTATCTATTTAATTTTAAATTTCAACTTTAATTAATCCCTTGTCCAGAAATGGCTTTGAATTTCTTTGCACCTTTGCTTGCCTATCCACTAATCCTGCTTTGAACTTGTGTGGGACCCCAGTGAACCTCCCAAACAGACACCTCCCACCTGATCACCGAGGCTATGTGTAGCATGATCTTCCTATTGTAAATCTCACAGAAAACCTTTAAGTCAGTTAAGCTGTGTCCCCAAACTGAAGCTTTCTGTCAATCAGTTAGAATGTTTAATTCTAAATTGAGAATTATTAAAAGATAAAATGATAATCCATCCAAAATCTTGAGGCAGCTTTTGCCTAGCAGCTCACCAGTCGGAATTACAGCAACAGAGGCCATAGAGGTGGTACTGCTGCCTCACAGCTCCAGTCCTGAGTTAGATCCTGGTCTTGGTTGCTACCTATTTGGAGTTTGCACATTTTTCCTGTGGCTGCTTGAGTTTTCCCCAGGTGCTTTGATTTCCTACCACATGCTAAAGACGTTCACGTTGTTTGTCACAGTTGTTGGTGTGAGATCCATTTATTTATTTAATTGATTGCATTTAAATTCCCCAGCTGCTTCGGTAGGTGTTGAGCCTCTGTCATTGGATTACTGCCCCAGGCCTCTGCTATTAGCTTTCTGTGGTACAGTTTATGAATCAAAAATATGATTAAAAAAATTATACATTTTAATATACAGATTAGCTATGTTGCCAATCGGTTGTACAATTTAGAACATTTTATCACATGTTGATTATAAATTGGCTAACGTTGAATTGCCAGGAAGAAGTTGTGATTGTTTGTAACCATCTGATCTGTTCAACTTGGTGCTCAGATTCAATCAGATGAAGAAACTATGACCTGTGTTCATTTTATGATCAACTTTCCTAATACAAACCACCCACTTAGCTGGGTTCAACAATAAATATGACAACTGGGCCAGTTTAGATCTTTGCGCAATGAGCTGCTCATAGATTCAACATTCATGTCAAATGAATGGAATACAAATAAATAGAAAATATAAACAGTTGCATAAGTGGGAGACAAATTAAAATGTGTTGGATGTAAAAGGAATGTGGTAAATTCAGATTCAGATTCAGATTCAATTTTAATTGTCATTGTCAGTGTACAGTACAGAGACAACGAAATGCATTTAGCATCTCCCTTGAAGAGCGACACAGCAAATTATTTGAATAAATAACAATAAGTGTCCGGGGGGGGGGGTGATTGGCAGTCACCGAGGTACGTTGTTGAGTAGCGTGACAGCCGCCGGAAAGAAGCTGTTCCTGGACCTGCTGGTTCGGCAACGGAGAGACCTGTAGCGCCTCCCGGATGGTAGGAGGGTAAACAGTCCATGTTTGGGGTGAGAGAGGTCCTTGGCGATGCTGAGCGCCCTCCGCAGACGACGCTTGCTTTGGACAGACTCAATGGAGGGGAGCGAGGAACCGGTGATGCGTTGGGCAATTTTCACCACCCTCTGCAATGCCTTCCGGTCGGAGACAGAGCAGTTGCCATACCAAACTGTGATGCAGTTGGTAAGGATGCTCTCGATGGTGCAGCGGTAGAAGTTCACCAGGATCTGAGGAGACAGATGGACCTTCTTCAGTCTCCTCAGGAAGAAGAGACGCTGGTGAGCCTTCTTGATCAGAGTTGAGGTATTGTGGGTCCAAGAGAGGTCGTCGGAGAGGTTGACTCCCAAGAACCTGAAGCTAGAAACACGTTCCACCTCCGTACCGTTAATGTGGATGGGGGTGTGCGTGCCGCCCCTGGACTTCCTGAAGTCTACAATGAGCTCCTTGGTCTTCTTGGAGTTAAGGGCCAGGTTGTTGTCAGCGCACCATGCTGCTAAGTGCTGGACCTCCTCCCTGTAGGCCGACTCATCGTTGTTGCTCTAGACAGTCACTCTACACAGACAAATACACTCTAGACAGTCAGATTCTATGTTTGCTTCAAACCCCATTTAAGTGAACCGTAGTATATCTTTTGCCACGTCCAATGAAAAACAAAAGTATTGGTCTGGTGTCTCGGAAAATAATATTGACGTCTTGCTGAAGGATTCAAATTGACAATGGTTGTGAACAATTGTAGAGCTATTTTAGCGCAGTGAGAGTTGCTGCCTGACTGCTAGAGACCCTGGTTCGATCCTGACTACGGGTATTGCCTGTACGGAGTTTGTACGTTCTCCCTGTGACAGCGGGGTGTTCTCCAGGTGCTCCGGTTCCCCCTCCAACATCCCAAAGACATGCAGGTTTGTATGTTAATTGGCTTCTGTAAAATTTGGCCCTAGTATGTAGGATAGAGCTAGTGTATGGGTGATCGCTGGTCGGCGCATATTTGGTGGGTTGATGGGCCTGTTTCCATGCTGTATTTCTAAACTAAACTATTTAAAACAGTCTTGTATGCAACAGAATGCATTGCTGACCCATTAGTATCTTGAGTGGAGACGATGGGGGAACAAACACTAATTTGGTTGCATATTGTTGGCATTGACTAAGTAACACCAGTATGCTAATGTGAAACAGGTCTGGAGAATAATAAGGCACAAGGAACTGCCAATGCTGGAGCCTTGAACAAAACACAAAATACTGGAAGAAATCAGCGGGTCAGGCAGCATCTGTGGAGGGAATTGAAAGAAAAAGGTGTGAAGAAAAATCCCAAACCGAAAAGGTCATCTGTCTATTCGCTCCACAGTGTGTGTTGGTATCCTGGTCATTTTTGAAGTGCCACCAACTCCAAGAATTGAAAAGGGGAAGTAAACAATGTAAACTATTTTTGAGCTCCACACCTGAAGTCTTCTAGGTGAGATGCAGCAAAGCTGAGCAAGCCTTGTGGATTTTCAAGGAAAGAAATAAAACATTGTTCTGCGTACAATGCTGGAGTAAGTCCCAGTAATCACCTTCTTTCATCCCAAGAACTTGGAACCATTGACAGATTCAAAGCTTTTCACTGTACGTCAGTACTCGTGACAATAAACTCAACTCAAACTCAGACAGGCAAGGTAAAAGGGCAGCTGTTAATAGTTTTCCAACTATGGGACTAAGAACTATTTCTCTCTTTTCAATTAAATGCTCTCAATCTTTCTGTGAAACAACTTTAAGATTAAGTAGAAAACACAAGGGACTGCCGATGATGAATTTAGAGCCACAAAACGATCAACAGGAGGAATTTTTTCGGGTCAAATCATGTGGCAGGATTTCAAAATGTCAGCCATTCCTTTCTCCCCACTGATGCTGCTTGACCCGCTGAGTTCCTTCAGCAGATTGTTTATTGCTTTAATACAAGTACACTTTTTTGTAACAAATGTCTTCAGAAATTACTAAATAGAAAATTAAAAAATAAATTTTGTTGGAGATCTTAGCATACATAAGAGGTGGCATTTCCTGCTCATTTGTCCCATAACAATCCTTATTCATTTCAGGGCCGACACCAGTGTACACCCTGTGGGATCAGAAACTAACCTGTGATCCCAAATCAAGAGGATCAAAATGAAACTCTTAAAATAATTATCTCTAGTAATGTTAGAATAAATAATTGTCTCACTTCTTTCTGCTGTTAAACAGGATAGGTCATTGACCTGAAAAGTTAACATTTTTGCTTTCTTCAGAAATGTCAGATCTGCTATGTATTTCAAACATTCTGCTTTTATTGTAGTTTTTCTGCATATGCAGTATTTAGGACATTGTTGTTATTATTGTCTATTGTGCTTCTTGTGCTGGATTTTTTTTTTAGTGTGTAACTTTGTAGTGAATTATGGCAAATGCTCACGCGTCTGTGGTGAAGGTGTGCGATGTATAGGAAGTAGAAAAGACCTATTACGAAATGTGAGGACTATTTTAACCTTGGGCAGCAGTAGAGTTGCTGCCTTACAGCACTTACAAGGAGGGTGGGGGGGGGGGGGGGGGGGGGGGGGGGGGGTTGACCCTGACTACGGTTGCTGTGTGTATGGATTTTGAAAAGTAAGCTAATAATTGAACATTCAGACTAAGGAGAGTGGGATCTGTGTAAAGTAAGGAAAAGTTTTTTCAGGAAATACAAGTGCAACAGATGTGTTCTGTTAATCCAGAAAAGCGAAAAGATTATAGACTACTGTCTATTAACCAAATGTTTGGGACATGAACCTTGGCCAGTAGGGGAACATGGAATGTTGAGACTATTAAACAAGCAGAATGTAATTGGCATGATCATCAACAAGAAAAGGCCGAAAAAGAAAGAGGCCTGATTGAGTCGCAAAGTAAGCGCCAATTGGTAACAAAAAAAACAGGTGTCAAAACCCCGGGGACCCCTTATCTGGCATAGCAACCCTGTTCATAGACGAAGAAGAGGGGGAACGTGAGCTAGAATGGAGCATTCCTCCACCCCCTTATGCCCCATACCCCAATTCCAGGACAGCCAAGCAGCAGGAGGGCTTCTGGAAAATGTGAAAGGTTCCCATCGCTACAATGACTGTGCAGGGAGCAGAGGAGGATTTTGAAACTTGCTTCACAAATGCTCAGTCCTGGATGAAAATGATCCAGGAACATTTGCAAGTCACTGACAATGTTGAAGGATCAAAGAAAGCTCTGGAAGCCATGCTGAAGGAAATCTTGGCTGATGAACCTGAAGGGAGAATGTGGATGGTCGGTGGGGGGCGTTGCGAGACAGCTGCCGTGCCAGCAGTGTATTCGTTATTTCTACTTTTTTGTTACGGGGGGGAACCGCTTTCGGACGCCTCCTCCATGGAGAGGCGACTTTTTCCGTGTCCCCTCTCTCGCGGCCTAACAGCATGGATTGGAGTAGCCTTTCCCGGAGTCGGGCCTGGAGTTTCAGCCGCGGGCGCAGCGTGGACATTTCACAGCGGAGCGGGCGAGCCATTGCTGGGGCAAGGCATAAACTTACCATCTGGAGCCTGGGTTCCCTCGCTGGGGACAGCCAGAGAAGAGCTTTGACCGCCGGCCTGCGGCCTACAACATCCTGAAGCCGCAGTCTCCGGTAGGAAAGCGCCAATTCGGGACCTCCAAGCCGCGGCGTACATCTGGCCGCCTGTAGCGGCGACTGAGGAGGTTTATGGCACCGACCACGGGTGAACATGGAGGAGGACTGACTGTACTTTGTGCCTTCCACCACAATGAAGAATGCTGTGGTGGATGTTTGTGTTAAATCTTATTGTGTATGGTGTTTTTTTTTAAATTGTACCACTGCTGACAAATTCATTTCACTGTACTTATACATGTATGTGATGAATAAAACTGATTGATTCATACAGTTGGTACAGATAAAGGCAGATTCGCTCCTGGAGGACAACAGTGATGAGAAGAAGCATGAGATCCGCAGGGCATTGAAACAGATTAAAACAGCATGGGAAGATACACAGATGAACATGGTGCATTGTCATAATCGCAATTAATTGGTGTTGCTGCACTGGACGAAGTACTTGAAGGCGAGGGAGGACTATTTTGCATGGCTGGTAAATATAAACAGAAACTGAGTCTGATCTTGAATCACAACTGACCTGAAAGGACAAGAAGCTTCAGCTAAAACATCACAAAATTCTGCCGGACAGCATCTTTATTCAGACAGCTTTGCTCGAGTGCCTTCTCCAGGAATCAGGGTCCTTGTTCACCAGAACTGCAAATGACACTCTCAATAAGGAAGCTCAACAGAAATTAAAACGGGATGACGAGGAACTTGAGATGAGTCAAGCAAAAAGTGATGAATTTGGAAGGAATTGTGCAACAGCATCAGGTTTATCTGGACAGCTGGGAGAAATTCCAAAACTGGCTGCAGTTAACGGCAGAAAAATACGACCGTTGCATGACACACAAGAGCAGCATGCATCACCTGGATGGGTCACTCTGGGAACTGTAGGAGTTGTGCAACACTCTCAGCAGCAAGGAAGGAGAGCTGGACAATCTGCAGAACCAAGCTGAAGCTGTGATATGGAACACATCCCCCAAAGGAGCGGAGAACGTCATCAGAGCCCTGGATAAACTGAGGTCGGACTGGGAGAAGCTGAAACTGAAGTGTCGACAGGCAGAAGGCCCATTGCAGCTGACGTGGCAGTCCTTGCTGGAGTACCAGTCCAGGACTGAGCAGCTGCAGGGCTCTCACTTAACTTTTTTTCCCTGTTACCAGCCGGGCAACCTAGGCAGGTTTTTAGGTTGCCAAATGCCAGTTTAGGTGGTTATTTAAGAAGGCTTGCATGACACGATCAATAATGTGCTCGGACGAAGTGCGTAGTTACCAGTCGGAATTATGCTCAATGAAGCATTCACATATTATTTCTGCTTGAAATTAAGTCACAAACTAAACATTCACCAATCAAGATATGATATATACCACATTGACATGCAGCAAAATTATAATACAGTATCGCAACTCTTTTTAAACGTTGCAATTAATGCAATTTCTATTATTTCTTTCCACTTCCAAGCAAAAATGTGGTTGGATTATTCAGCATATGATCAACCTGTGTCATAAATCCTGGATCATGGCAACATATATGCTTAACCATGCACACTACAGATTGATGCAAACATGTTTTCTGTGAAGGACCGGAAATTATCATGACATGGCTATAGCATGGGTCGTCATTGCTATTGGTACAGAAACACTCTCACTTCCCACATAATTTTCCACAACAAAATATACAGGTTGCAAGGAAATTTCTAAAGGCATTTTATGATAATAGCTGTTAAAACCGACTATACCCATCTGACAGGTTAAACATGACACTAACTGACAAGAGATGGCCAAATGACATAACTGCAGCAAATGTTCTTTTGGTAATATGTTTAAAAGTGTCAAAACGCCACATTACCGGACATTCAGATCAGATATATGTGTTGTGAACAGCAATGAAGATACCCAGTTTGTACGCACCAGATTTTAAAACAATTATTGATAAATGCTGTTTTCATCATTCCCACTTCAGAATTATATTTTTTGAATTTATTTTATTAGAAGCAATTGTACAGGGATAAGACGATCGACATAACAGTTATACAATTATTGTACAGCTTCATTTTTAACATTGTCACCTAAATTAAAAAAGGGGGAAAAAAGAAGAGAATGAAGAAAAGGAAGTAAAATACGAGAGAGCAAGAAAAAGACCCCTAAGCTACCAAAGATGTGCAAGAGAAAAGAAAAGAAATAAGAAAAGAGAAGATGGAGATATACCTCCCCTTCCTCACCCATCCCTGACATCGGGTTTAAATTTGTGTTTAACCATTCTGTTGCAGAAATTCAGTGATAAGGCAACCATGTCTTAAGAAATTGTTCTGCTTTTTCAGCCAAGACAAGCCTAATGTTTTCCCATATCTGTAACCCACATCTTCACTGTAGGGTCTGTTGTCTGTTTCCAAAATGTGAGTATTGATTTCTTCGCCGTTATTAGGCCGTAATTGAGGAAACATCTTTGAAATATTGTTAGCTTAGAGCAGGCCTCTGACATACCTAATGTGATCAGTTTTATATCTGGTTCCAATCTATTTTAAGTATGTTGGAGAAGATATCAAATATTCTCCTCCAGAAGTTTTGTAACTTTATACAGGAAGCGAAGGAATGGGTTATAGTCACTTCTTGGAGGAGACATTATCATAAATAGCAGAGACGTTTGGGAAGATCTTGTTCAATTTTGTCTTTGAATAGTAGTCTATGCAGTATTTTAAATTGTATCAGGGAGTGCCTAACATTGAGAGAGCAGTAGTGTATGTATAGAAGTCTTTCCTCCCAGCTATCCTTTGAAATTAATAAACCCAATTCGTCTTCCCATGCTCGCCAATGCATCTCAGAAGATGGGGTGTGTGCAATTAAATGAGTATTGTAAATGTAGGGTATTAACTTGCTTGTATCAGCCTGTCTATTCATGCATTCACCTAGTTTATCTGGACCCATAAAGTGACAGTATTGTGTATATGGTTTCACGTAGTCTCGGATTTGAAGATATCTAAAAAAATTACTTGTTTTCAAATGATATTTCTCCCGTAATTCTTGAAACGAGAGGAAAATCCCCTTCTCGTACAGATCTCCCACCGTTTTAATTCCTGAATTTTCCATTGTGCAAACGTCTTATCTAAAGTAGAAGGTTTAAACGAGGGATTGTTAGCGATTGGTAAAAGGAGAGAGAAATTTCTCAGTTTGAGGCTTGATTTCAATTGTTTCCAAATTCGTAGCGTACTATGATTTTGCTCGTACGTTGATTTATTCAGATATGTTGGAGAAAGAAGAATCGCACCTATATTAAAAGGCGAACAATCTTCCCTCACCATTTTTAACCAGTTTACCTGTTGACATGTATCATCCATCCAGTAGATTAAGTTTTTAATATTAGTCGCCCAGTAATAGGAAAGGAAAATGGGGAGTGCTAATCCTCCATTTTCTTTAGATTTACGTAAATGTCGTTTATGTATTATATGGGTTTTATAGTCCCAAATGAAATTTGTGACAACAGAATCAAGTTTTTTTTTAAATCTTTTAGGGAGATAAATCAGTATTGATTGAAATAGGTATAGAAGTTGTGGAAGGAAATCTTTATGGCATTTACTCTACCTATAAGGGAAATAGGGAGTGTTTTCCAAAATTGAATGAGGGCATTTAATTTAGTAATTAATGGTGGGAAATTTGTTTGAAATAGAGATGTATTTTCTAGTCACATTGACTCCAAGGTATCTAAATTTTTCAGTAACAATTCTGAAGGGGAATTTTTGGAGATGTAAAGAGTCTTGAGCTTCAGTGTAGATACAATATGGTCCTCTTGATTGGCATCGTACGATAAGCTCAATGTGACTTTGTGACATAACTAGATAAGATAGTTACTTATCCTTGACGGAATCCGCAGTATCTTGTGCGAATTTGAATGCATCATCCGGATCGGTAAACAAGTGTTCAGTCACATATGTAACTCTCAGTTTGGCTGGATACATTAGATTGTATCTGAGATCTTGTATGTCCCTCAGAATGACTCTCAACTTGGTAAAGAGTGCTCTTTTCTTGACGACTTCGGCTGGATAATCTCTGAAGATTCGTATGTTATCCCCTTCGAAGATCAGGTTTCTGTTGTTTGCAACTTTCTTCATGATGTCTTCTAAAACATAGGAATGGCGTATCTTCAGAATCAGCTGCCTTGGTTGAGCTGTGGGTCCTAGCCGGGCTCTCAGAGCTCTGTGCGCCCAATCCAGTTTGGGTTTGTCATTCAGGTTAAGTACATCTTGGAGTAATTGAGCCGCAAAATCACAAGAGTTTTTACCATGTTCTTTTCCTTCCTTCACCCCAACAATCCTTAAATTCTGGAATTTAGAACGCCCTTCCAGATCAAGACATTTTTCAGTCATTGTGGCAAGTTGCCCAGAAACACGCTCGTCTTCAGTCTGTGAGTTGTCAGAGCATTTTCGGTAGTAGCAGGTTCCAATTCTCGAATGGCTTCGCTGTGTTGTTTTGAAGTAGCGAGAATGGGTTCTAACTTACGGCTGATATTAGTTTCGATCCTTTGAATTTCCCCCCTCAAAGAGGAATTAACCTCCGCTATGCGGACTTGTATCTTGTTGATCTTATCACATATTTCTGCTCTGCCAGCAGAAATGTACAACCGCAAGTTGCTCAGCGAATCTCGTATCAAGCTTTTCAAGTTGCTCACCCAATGAAGCTTTAATATCTTCCACCAAAGGTTGTCTTGGTGTTTTCTCTTGCTCCATACTCGGTCGAAGTCGAGGCTTCTTAACAACCTACACAAGATTGGAAATTGTTGTATCTCTATATCTGTACGCTGTATCTCTAAACTAAACTCTGGTTCAGTGTGCGACTCTTTTAGCTTTCAGTTAGAATATTGTACGTCAAAGACTTAGTCCAGAGATATGAGCACAAAATCTAGGCTTACCATTTAGTGCATGACTGAGGGAACGTTGTACTGTCATTTGTGTCTCTTCGGGGAAAAAACCCTCTTCAGGTGGGCATACGTGATCTAACTCAGAAGGCTACTCCCAGTTACCAATTCAATTGTTATTCTTCAATCAACATCTGGTCCTTCACACATTGTTGTCTGTGCAGCTTGCCTGTAATAATTACCATCACTTTTCCTACATCATAGCAATGACTATGTTCATTGACTGTAAAACACTGTGAGGTATCATGAGACACAAGAGACTGCTGATGCTCGAATCTGGAGCAAAAACAATCTGCTGGAGAAACTCAGCAGGTCAGGTAGCATCTGTGGAGGCAAAAGCATATTCATATTTTGGGTTGGATTAGTGTCCTGATGCAGTGTCTTGACCAGTTCTGAGGTTCTCCAGTTTGTATTTTTCTAAAGCATCCAGAGCTATCCATTCAGGTTTTGTAGCTACAGTACTTGAGAAGGTTATGGTCTTCACATGCAATAACTGCATCCTCAAAACCTCTCCCATCACCTACATGGCACGATCAAGGGTTTGGCAGAATAATTTGCCCTGTCCTGCATGAGTACAATTACACCAGTGCATCTACAGATCACCTCACCTGTGACAAAGAAGTACTCTTGAATGCTATGTCCATTAGTCTAAAGTTCAAAACCCTCCACTAGCAGTATACCATGTCAGCAGTGTCTTCTATCTACTGGAGTTCCCATAAAACATTCAGTAACAGCTTGTCCCAGAACCATAACCTTCACTGCCTAGAAGGATAAAAGCACAAGATTCTTGTGAAAACCATCAGGTCTAAGCTGCCCTGCTAATTTTACACCACCCCTACATTTGCTGTCATCCCTTCATTGTCATTAGTTCAGAGACTGGAACTTTCCTCTCAAGCAGTGCAGTAGATTCATCACTGATAATAATGGTTCAAAATTTGAGTCTCAAGAAGGAAGGGTCTTGACCCGAAACGTCACCCATTCCTTCTCTCCAGAGATGCTGTCGTCCTGCTGAGTTACTCCAGCAATTGTGTCTCTGTTCAAAATTTAAAGCTGGATAATGGCATCCTGTCATACAGCTCAACAACTGATGGAAGCACCAAAAAGATTGTACATCTTCAATGGGATCATGCAAGCTGTTAGCAGGAAGTCAGAATACCTTGCAGCCATTGAAACTCCATTGTATTCATTCTGCAGCTTAAGGTTAAGACTATTGTTAAAACCAATTTTGCTTAACTGCTAGTTCAGCACCATCAACCTTCGGAACAATTAATGAGTTGGATAAATCGGGACTACCTTTGCATTCCTGGGTAATTTTGAATGCTGCAGTGTTTTAATGAGAAGAACCCAGATATGTTTAATATTGTCCTGAATGCGACATTTTGTAATGTGATAGTTAAACTGGAGTGGTTCCAACAGATACAGCTTGTGGTTGCATGTCAGATGGTATAAAAGAATAGAAATACCATATGCTGGGAGCTGTTATGAACCAAGCAGAGTGATGGCGGCAGAAGGGGGCAGGGCGGTGCAGAGAAAAGACCAGAAACACTCTGGGGGTCAGGTTACATCTGCAGAGGGAGAAACAGTTGATGTTTCGGGTCAATGACTTTGCATCAGAACTCAAAACAGTTGGAGAAAAACACAATTTAAATTGCAGGGAAAGTCTGGAGAGGAGAAAACTAATGGGAATATCTATGGAGATTTAATGACCAAAGGGGCCATAGTGCAAACAAAAAATGGTGGTAACACAGAATAAAAGTTTGCAGGTGGTACAGTGCAGAATAATTATCTGAAGTTACCAGATGCATATTCAGCGCAGGCTTCTTGGTTCCAGTAAAATGATCTTTAAAACTGCCTTTTATCTTGTTTCACGCTGGGCTTGATTTTTTAGAAGTTTGTCTGGTGATATTCATGTCGGGTACCTTATCATAATCATACATTATTAGCCAAGTATGATTTGCAACATACGAGGAATTTGATTTGCCATACATTCATACCAATATAAAGCAACAAGCCACACAAAATACATTTTAAACATCCACCACAGAGACTCCTCCACATTCCTCACTGTGAAGGAAGGCAAAAAAAAAATTAAATCTCTTGCCTTCTCTGTTCTCCCGCGGTCGGGGGCCTCGAGCCTTCCGTTGATGGGACGATCTTGCCTCCCGTAGTCGGCGGTTTGGCCCTCCGCGTCGGGGCGATCAAGCTCCTGCATCGGGGGAGATGTCAGCTCCCCGTGCCGGGCGATCTGACCCCGGTCGGGGCAAGTCGAAACCTCCTGCGACTTTGGAGTTTCCCGACATCGGTCTCTACTCCTCGATGTTGAAATCCGCAGGCGATCGATCCCAGGCAATGAATCAGCTCCGATGATAAGTCTACGGCCCCGCAGTGGGGCTCAAAGTCAGTCCCGAGCAAGGTCACCAACTCCATGATGTTAGGTCGCAGAGCGACCAGAGATACGGTCCGGAAAACAATTGCATCTCCGGCAAGGTAAGAGATTGAAAAAAAGTTTCCCCTTCCCCCCTCACCCACCCCCCGCATAAAACAAACCCGAGAACATTAACACGAACTTTTAAAACACTAAAAATAACAAAAAGACAGACATACCGTTAGCGAGGTTGCCATCACTGACGGTGCCACCCGGTTGAATTAGGAGGTTTCTTTACTTCGGGAGCACTTTGAAAGGCTGGAAATAGCTAGTCAATGTAGTAGATTGTGGACAGATGAAGATCTATTAGACTTGTGGACCTCTTGTCCAAAAGCGTGACTCAGAAAATTCTTAAATTTAATACTCAGTAAATATAAAAGTTACAACATCGATGCAATAGAGGCATTGAGAAAACCTAAAAGCTGAAGGCAGTCATAAAGTGCTGAATTTTTGAAGCAAGGACGTTTGCTCCAGAATGTTTTCTCCGTGCCCAAATCAAGAAACACCCCATCCACCCGACCTTGTCCACCTCTCTCCTGATTATCACAGGATGCCCATCCGAGACCCACAGTAATCAGAGCCTCTACCCCACCCCCCCCCCCCCCCCCCCCCCCGCCCTCCTTTCCAATATCCAGCCCCAATGAGCTGAATGCCCTTTTGTTTTGTTCAAGCTAAATAAGTGTAGGCCAAGCCACTGAACTCAAGGTCAGATATTAGGTAAAAATAATAAAATGCATTTAATAGCCATCTGCTGAAAAGGGGCACAGATTGCTCACAACCACAGCTGTGTTTTAGAATACATACTCCCATGTAAAGTGAAAGTAATTGCTTGGTAATGATTGTTTTCATTTTCTATAAATGTCACAGAAATACATAGAGGGAAATATTGATTGAATGCAAATTTGCATTTTTAGCCTCTCACCTTTTTCTCATTAACAAAATGCAAATGATGGTTTCAAGGGATTAGAAGCAAAAGCCACTTTAAAAACTCTTTGTCTTGTGTTTTGCAGCACAGTGGTTGTGTTTTTCCTTTATTTTAATGCCTAATTAAAACCAGGGATGCAAAAGCTAATTAAGACCAATAGACTTTATCCTCTATTTGGTATTATGCATTTTCAACAGTCTCCTGAGAGTTTCTCAGTTTTCCAGAATTAATTAATACTGTGGCCTGTTTCCTCACATCCATTTTATTTTTACATTCTCTTATTTTCTCAGCGAGTTCCCATTTTGAAGGAATTTTCTGTATCTTGGCCTGGCTTACTTCTGACATTATTGTTTGGTGGCTGGATGTGGATTTAGATTCCAAAGCTTTCAGAGCTCACTTGCTACAAAGATATTTAGTAGTTTGCTCTTCATTATTTTAGTTTAGGTCTTCGGCCCTCCATATCTGCACTGACCAGCAATCCCCACACACTTACACAGACTAGGGACAAATTACATTTATACCAAGCCAAATAACCTACAAATAAATGTATTTGGAGTGTGCGAGGATACCGAAGATCTCTGAGAAAACCCACGCAGGTCACGGGGAGAACGTACAAACTTTGTACAAACAGCACCCGCAGTTAGGATCGAACCCGGGCCTCACAGCGCCAGAGACCCGGGTTCGATCCTAACTGATCGAACCTACCGCAAAGCTCTACCGCAACGCCACCGTGCCCGCCCTTGTTATTATCTATTGCATCTTCTAAATATCAATTTTCCAACTACATCATTGCCCCAGAATTCCCTGGCAGCACCAAGACATACAGGCTTGTTGCTCAACTACCATTTAAATGTACACTTACCTCAAGCTGACTTTCAAATGGTAATTTCGTCACAAGTCTGGCTCCAACCTATTAGGTGAACCCCTGTGCAGTGTATGACCCTCGATGTGAATAGCATCATGCAAGCAAGCCCACTATACAGAAAAGTACATGGACAATCTGCCAAGCTATGCCACCAGTTTAACTAACCTGTCAAGCAACTGTAAATTTGTAAATGTTTTTGATATTTGGCGGAAGCCTTTAGAATTTCTGAGCAAGTTCACTTCCATGTTCATGCATCTATGCATGGGACTTCCAGGCTTCTTGACACATGCAAATGTCAGTAGTTGTCAGGAAAATGCAGCAACAAATGTTATTAAAAGCCCAAGTATATTTTCCATTGTTATATTTTATGAATACAAAAACAGAGATATAATGCTGAGGCTCTCTCAGGTGGTGGTCAGGTCGCATTTGGAGCATTGTGAGCAAATGCGGGCCCCATATCTGAGGAAGGATGTGGTGGCTCTGGAGAGGGTTCAGAGGCGGTTTACAAGAATGATTCCTTGACAGCAGTGGGCCTCTATTCGCTGGAGTTTAGAAAGGTTGAGGAGGGACATAATTGAAACTTACAGAATAATGAAAGACAGAGATAAAGTAGACGTGGAAAGGATGTTTCCACTGGTGGGAGAGTCTAGGACCAGAAGTCACAGCCTCAGAATTAAAGGGCGCTCTTATAGAAAAGAGATGAGGGGGAACTTCTTTAGTCAGAGGGTAGTTAATCTGTGGAACATTGCCACAGAGAGCTGTGGGGGCCAAGTCAGTGGATATTTTTAAGGCAGAGAGAGACATATTCACGATTAGAATGGGTGACAAGGGTTATAGAGAGAAGGCAGGAAAATGGGATTGGGAGGCTGAGGTCAGCCATGCTTGAGTGGACACGATGGGTCGAATGGCCTAATTCTACTCTTGTAACGTGTGTGTTATATTTTATTTGTTGTCTGTAATATCTAGCAAGCTAGGTGAATTTAGAGCATTCCAGGCTTGTTTATATTTTTATTCGATCAGACAGTAGTATTTTTAGCCTGAAGAAGGGCCTCGACCCGAAACTTCACGCATTCCTCTCCAGAGATACTGCCTGTCCCACTGTGTTACTCCAGCATTTTGTGTCTACCTTATATTTTCAGCAATATCCATTGTGAATGAGAATGTTTCAAACCAACTAAGGTTTGGTTCATATTGCTTCAGCAATGCAGTAAAGGTAGAAAAATGTGAGCTTTCTATTTTACCTTGGGATTAATGGGCAATTTAGCATCTTTTTACTTGAAGTTGGCCCCAGGAATAAATTGTCAGGCATTCAATCTCACTGATCCCAATTTTTGGGCGTGGGAGAAGCAGCTGATGATCCAGTGTGGTGGGCAGAATGAAAACCCGAATTCTACACGAAAGGCATCCTGCTCACCCCCATTCCTGCACATAGACATTTCAAAATATGCAAAACAATATTTTGTGTTATGCTGGTTTCACAAATCATATGGGAGGCTATGGATTGGCAAGGGTTTTTCATCATGGATGCTCGGTCTTGGGGTAGATAGATTTTGGATTGTTAT
The DNA here is from genome assembly GCA_963514005.1 of Raja brachyura. The sequence continues at coordinate 48,611,100 of OY740797.1, read as the reverse complement.
TAATTTCTAGAGCATTTGGGAATCCAGCTGAAAAGTGGACGAGGCACAGGATCAGCCACAAAGGCCCAAAATGATGCCGCCTCCTAATTCTAATGTTCTGATGAGATGCAGCAACTTGTGTAAATGGGAACAGAAAGTTTTTATGAGGGCAAAAACAGTAAGTGGGTGGACAAATCATTGAGAGTTAGAAGACGATCAAATTTCCAAGAATGATATGATGGGATAAAGGGTCTCTGTGTACACATCGAATAAAATGAGAGGTCGGATTCAAAATGATTCCAAAAGATGTTTGAAATTTTGTTTGGTTGGGGGAGCTGAAGTACAAAGTGAAGCAAGGTGTGCTTCAAATATGCAAAGTGTAGGTCAGATCCCATCTGGAACACTACATTCCTTTCTGTACATTGTAAGGTAGGGAAGGATCTAATGGCCGCGGAAGAGCTTCCATATTGAATTGCCTGAACATTATCGAGAATTAAATGCTTAACTTATGATGGTCTTTCATAAACCTTGCAGGCATTCATTGACATTAGAACATGGGGAGATAATTGAAATCTGTAAAATAATAGAGGGATTTACTTTGGTTTGATAATGGAGAAACAATTCCCTCTGTTGGGGATATTTGGTAAAAGTATTGAGAGAGATGGTGAGAAGGCAGCTAAATTGCAAGATCTAACAAAATAGCAATGTGGATTTAAGGAGCAGGTTATATGCCCCGTTGAACAGCTTGAATACATTTGGATATTTCTTGCCAGTTTTCTATATTGTGTGGTGGGCATTTTGTTTCGAGGCTGGGTTGACTGCCTGCATGGATTTGATATTCTTTGGGAGGGCTCAGTTAAATTTGCCTTTGGGTATAGATGAAGAGGAACTAAGAGCCAAGCAAATTGTATTAAGCGGCAGTAATAAGAAGAGAAAAGTTCTTGCAGTTGCCCACCCTCCTCAGTCTATCCCCAACTTGCAATCTGCCCATGTATCCTATCGTTCAGAAGACTGATTCATAATAATTCTAGTCAGATAAAGTCTGTAGCACAGCTGCTTCACTAGAAATGTGTGAATACACTTTCTAGTATTTCTGCTTTTTCTTTCACAGAACATCAAAAATTCACATAATACTCAAATATTCACCAATATGGACTTGGATGCTGGCAGCTGGGGATTTAAATTGAATTAATAATTATATAAAACTTGGAATTAAAAGTAATCACAGTAGCAGAAACTAAAATAGGAACACCGGATTGCCATAAAAATCTTATCTTGTTCACTGGTGTCCTTTTGGGATGAACAATAAACTCCTTCTTTGCCAGTAACATTTGAACTCTTGAGTCTGCTTTGTAGATGGTGAAAGGACTTCAGTATCACAATGTAAGTCAATTTTCCACAGGATATCCAATTTCTGGTGTATTCCTGAAGCCATTGTATTTATATAGTCGGTCCAGTTGAGTTTTTAGTCAAAGTTGATCATCAGGATATTGATGGTGGACACTCGATGATGATAATCCCATTTAGCGTCAGGCATAGGTGGTCAGACTTGCTGCTGAAGATGTAAATGCCTGGCATGTTTCAGGCACAAACATTACTTATTAGACCGTGAGTACATGTTGTTTAGGCCTTGCTGAATGCTGGCATGGGCTGCTTCATTAGTTGAAGAGCTGCATAAGGAATTGAACACGGTGTGCAAACATCCCCACTTTTCACTTTTGGATGGAAAAAAAGTAATTCATTGATACAACATTGGAACAATCCTTTGTGAAGACTAAAAACATTGCACTGGAATATTGCAGCATGCTTAAATCATCATAAGGTTTTTAACTCTTTTTAACACTCCTTTCTTGTAAATTATTTGCCTGAAATGGGAATAAACTAGTTCATTTCATCATTTAATGGTAAACCAATTTAAGTTAAAACTGTGACATAAACAAGTATTGGAAGTCTTGAGCTTTCTTTGAAGGACAAATAAATGCATAAAACCAGCAACAATTTTATACTGCCATCATTGTCCTCACCTTCTCCATCATGGTCTGGTTTGGCTCAGCCACCAAGCATGACATCCGGAGTCTGCAGTGCATCGTTCGATCAGCCGAGAAGGTTGTTGGAAACGAGCGGGTAAGATCTTTCTGACCCCTCTCACCCTGACCACAAACTCTTTGAAGCACTTCCCTCTGGATGGCGACTCCGGACTGTCAAAGCCGCCACAGCCAGACATAAAAACAGCTTTTTTCTACTCATTAACCAAAAGTCTGCAGCCTCCTTGTGCTCTGGTATTTTATTTAATTCTTCACATGTTTAAATTATAATGTTTTATCCTTAATTGTTTACTGTATATCGTGTTGTTACTTGCGAGTAGAGCACTGAGGCAAATCCCTTGTATGTATATATACTTGGCGAATAAAATTTATTTAATTCAATTCAATCTAAATAATAGGTAAACCTGTGCCAAGGTACAAGCTGCAAACATTCATTAACACCTGCCTTAGGAGAATACTTAACATCTGGTGGAGAGACAAAGTAAGCAATGTGGACTTGTGGAAAAGAACAAGCCAGGAGCACATCTATCTATCTTCTATCTATCTATACTATTATTAAAACTCTCATTTTGATCATTTCCAGTCTGCGTTTTTAACTTTTTCGCAAAAGCGATCCCCCTTAGTGCTACGATTTTTTGCCACCTTACCATTCTCTGCTGCAAGTCAAATAAGTGTTGTTCCAATCGGTGAAATAGTACAAAAGTTATGAAAGTTTAAAAATCATAACAACCGCCACTTCTGGAACCCGCTGTCAATAACGGCGTGAAGGAGAATAAAAAGCTGAAGGGGCGGAGTGTGTTGAGCAGCTCGGGGAGAGTGTGCAGCCCGCGGAGAGTGTGCAGCCTGCGGACTGCTTCTGCGGCGACCAGCACGAGCTGTCAGAAGCTCTGAGTTGAACTGGATGCCTCTGAATGAAGCCAGAGTGGGACCGGGATCTGCTGCGTGAGGCCAAAAGCTGAAGGTGAGCAGAGTGCGAGCTGCATCTCCTGCGACCACCCCCTCCCCGCACCCCCGTTCCCCCACACCCCCCCCCCCTTTCCCCACACCCCCCCCCCCTTTCCCCACACTCCCCCTTTCCCCACGCACCCCCTTTCCCTCACACCCCCTTTCCCCATGACACGCAGTACGTTTGCTTTCATAGGTTGTGGCGGAGCATTGAGTATAAGAATCAGGAAGTCATGATGCACCTTGATAGGACTTTGGTTGGGCCACATTTGGAATGCTGCATGCAGTTCTGGTTGCCCCATTACAGGAAGGGTGCACAGGAGGTTTACCAGAATGTTGCTGGGGTGGCACTGCCATTCAGCACCAGAGTCCTGGGTTTGATCCTGACTATGGGTCTGGTCTGTACGTAGTTTGCACGTTCTACCTGTGATCATGTGCGTTTTCTCTGGATGCTCCAGTTTCCCCCCATGTTCCAAAACTGCAGGTTTGTAGGTTAATTGGCTTCTGTAAATTGTCCCAAGTCTGTAGGATAGAACTAGTGTACAGGTGATCGTTGGTTGGCATGGACTCGGTGGGCCGAAGGGATTCTTTCTACGTTGTATCTTTAAAGTAGAATAAACTGAACTAGATACAGGGAACAGTTGGGAAGATTTGGATTGTTTTCTCTGGAACACCGGAGGTTGCGGGGAAACCTGATAGAATTATATAAAATTATGAGAGAAACATATAAAATTATATAAAATAGGATCGACTAGCTGAACTGTTTTGATCAAATACTGGAGGCCATTACTTTAAGGTTACGGGCAAGGTTTAAAGGAGTTGTACGGGGTTTTTAACACAAGGGGTGGTGAATACCTGGTATGAACTACCAGGAAGCAGATACCATAGTGACATTTAAGAGACTTTTCATAGGCATATGTATATGCAAGGAAGGGTGGGATATGGATTATGTGCAGGTAGATAAGAGTAGGTCTTGGCATTGTGGTCCAAAGGGCCTGTTCTATTGCTGCACTGTTCTATGATGTTGGGCTAATTCGTTTATTGTTCCTCTAATTTATTTTCCACACCATTCTTAAAGAGTTGGGTTACATTTGCACCTTCCAACCTGTGGGAACCATTCTAGAATTAATGGAATTATTTCTAAGTTGTTAACCATAGCCTCCACTTTCAAATCCATAGGATGCAGCTCATTGGATCCTGGGGATTAATTGTGTTGTCCCATTAATCTTTCCAATAGGAAAACCAATAGGTTTTGTTACTTGCTCTCATTTCCTTGAGTTTAAATTGATTGTAGAATTGTACTTATCTACAATTTCCAGATTTTCTGTGTTGTCTTCCATTAAGACAAAAAAATGTTTTAATTTCCAAGCCATTTCTTTACTTCCTGATAACAATTTCTCCTGTCTTGATCTGGAAGGCATTCGCATTAACTTTTTTGTTTTTCACCAACCTATCAAAATGTTTTAGTCTGGGTTTGTTTCGTGCTAGTTCGTATTCTGCAATCCCTTTCCTTACCATACTTTATTAGCCAAGTATGTTTTGCAACATACAAGGAATTTGATTTGCCATACAGTCACACCAGTAAAAAGCAACAGAACACCCAAAATACATTTTAACATGAACATTCACCACGGTGACTCCTCCACATTCCTTACTGTGATGGAAGGTGAAAAAAAGTTCAATCTCTCCCTTCTTTGTCCTCCAGCGGTCAGGTGCCTTAAAACCTTCCGTTGACGGGACGATCTTGCTCCCGTAGCCGGCGGCGGGTCTCCTCGTTGGGGCGATCAAGCTCCTGCATCGGGAGGGAATCTCAGCTCCCCCGCGCCGGGTCGGGGCTAGTCATTCGTCGTACGGCTTTTGGAGCCGTCGGTCTCAATCCGAGACTGTGAGCTCCTTGATGTTAAAAGTCCACAGGCCGCGATTGGAGCATCGATCCCAGGCAAGGGATTGGCTCCGATGGTAAGTCCACGCCCCGCGGTGGGGTTCAAAGTCAATCCCAAGCAAGGCCTCCAGCTCCGCGATGTTAGGCCGCAGAGCGACCGGAGATAGGATCCGGAAAACAATCGTTTATCCGGCAAGGTAAGAGATTGAAACAAAGTTTCCCTCCCACCCACCTCCCACATAAAACAAACCGGAGAACATTCACATACTTTTTAAACACACAAAAAGGACAGACTGCCTTTGGTAGGTGAGGCTGGCATTGAAGCGCCACCTGGTGGATATATCAATCACCTGGTCCTCCATTGCTAAATTTTGAAGTCTTTAATCAGTGCAAGTCTCAGCAGTGGCATAAGACTTTTCCTTTGCTTGCCGTCAGTGCTAGGAACATTGAATATAAGGAAGTCTTGGCGCACCTTTATAGAACTTTGTTTAGGCTTCAATTGGAGTATTAGATGCAGTTCAGGTCGTCTCATTAAAGGGAGGATGTGGAAGCTTTGGACAGGGTGCAGAGGAGGCTTACCAAAATGCTGCCTGGATTAGAGGGTTTTAGCTAAGGGGAGAGGTTGAATGTTAAAGTTGTCTTTAAAATGGTGGAGGTTGAGGGGAGACTTGATAGAAGTATATAAAATAATGTGAGGACGGTCAGAACCTTTTACCCATGGTGCGCCACTAGAGTACATAGATGGAAGGTGAGAGTGAGAAAGTTTATTGGAGATGTGCGGGGCACATTATTCTACACACAGGGTGGTGGGAGCCTGGAAAGCATTGCCAGGGGTGGTGAAGGCAGATATGATAGTGGCGGGTACGAAGCTTTTAGATAGGCATATGGATATGCAGGGGATGGAGGGATATGGACCATGTGCAAGCAGATTAACTCAGTTCAGCGTGGCATCATGTTCAGCACAAACATTGTGGGCTGAAGGGCCCTTTCCTGTGCTGTTCTGTTCTATGCTCTTTCTATATAGAATCTTAACCTCATTCATGATCGCACCACACAACATAATTTTGTGCTTTGCTTTATTCAGATTTAAGACCATAGTTGCAGGGTTTTAACTTTTAATTTTTAAATAAAACTCTCAATTTCCTTAAAGCCCCTTTAACCACTGTTATCAAATTTTCATTACACATTATGACCTAAAATAGCTTGTTTTCCCAATTGATTCTTATACTGGTCTAGAAAATCTCTTCGGAACTGCATGAACTGTCTGAAGTAGGGTCCCGCCCGGAAACTTAGAAACATAGAAACATAGAAAATAGGTGCAGGAGTAGGCCATTCGGCCCTTCGAGCCTGCACCGCCATTCAATGTGATCATGGCTGATCATCCAACTCAGTATCCCGTACCTGCCTTCTCTCCATACCCCCTGATCCCTTTAGCCACAAGTGCCACATCTAACGCCCTCTTAAATATAGCCAATGAACTGGCCTCAACTACCTTCTGTGGCAGAGAATTCCAGAGACTCACCACTCTCTGTGTAAAGAATGTTTTCCTCATTTCGGTCCTAAAGGAATTCCCCCTTATCCTTAGACTGACCCCTTGTTCTGGACTCCCCCAACATCGGGAACAATCTTCCAGCATCTAGCTTGTCCAACCCCTTAAGAATTTTGTAGGTTTCTACAAGATCCCCCCTCAATCTTCTAAATTCCATCGAGTACAAACCGAGTCTATCCAATCTTTCCTCATATGAAAGTCCTGACATCCCAGGAATCAGTCTGGTGAATCTTCTCTGTACCCCCTCTATGGCAAGGATGTCTTTCCTCAGATTTGGAGACCAAAACTGTACGCAGTACTCCAGGTGTGGCCTCACCAAAACCCTGTACAACTGCAGTAGAACCTCCCTGCTCCTATACTCAAATCCTTTCGCTATGAATGCTAACATACCATTTGCTTTCTTCACTGCCTGCTGCACCTGCATGCCTACTTCACCCATTCCTTCTCTCCAGATGTTTATCTTCTGCATGAATTCATTATTTGGCTTGCCTTGCATATCGGTAGATTAAAATCTCCTATGCTTAGTGTATTATTCTTATGACATCGACCTCTATGATCCTGATGTCTACTATGCCCTAAATTATCAGTACTGATTGGGAGTTTATTTATGTGTATATATACAGTATATGGTCTATGCTATATAGAGACACTAAACTGTTCTGTATTTATGTCTACAATATTCTGTTGTGCTGCAGCAAGCAAGAATTACATTGTCCTATCTGGGACACATGACAATAAACTTTTTTGACTTGACTTGAGTTTATATCAAATATTCATCTTTATTCTTTGCTATGTGCTGTTTCATAGCTCCAATCAAAATGATCAGTTTCTTGATTTTGAAAACCATGTTCCTTCCTTTTATAGCCTTTGTATCATTCTTCATTATCCTGGCTACCAGGTCATCTTCCATTTTGACTGCCTCTTCCACAAGTACTGTGGAATATTAGCACTGAGTCCAATTCCAGCATTTTGCTTTTATTCATTTGAACTATGGCTTAATTGATCTCCTTTGTTGGTTTGTTTTGTTCCTTCCTAACAGACTCTGACCATCATTCTCATATTGCTAGGCTGCATTTATCTGTTCATTTAAATGTTCTTGCTTTTCCGTCATCAGCATCAACTCTGCACAGTGGTGTAGAAGGGCAGCACGGTGGCGCAGTGGTAGCGTTGTGCCTTACAGCGCCAGAGACAGTGTTCAATCCTGAATACAGGTACTGTCTGTATTGTGTTTGTATGTTCTCCCTGTGACTGCATGGGGTTCCCCCTTTCGTTTAGAGATACAGTGCGGAAACAGGCCCTTCAGCCCACCGAGTCCGTGCCGACCAGCGATCCCCGCACATCAACACTAACACACACACACACACACACACACAGCAATTCTTTACACATACACACACACAGAGCAATTCTTTACACATAAACCAAGCCAATCAACCTACATATCTGGAGAAACTCAGCGGGTGAGGCAGCATTTATGGAGTGAAGGAAATAGGCAACGTTTCGGGTCGAAACCCTTCTTCAGACTGATGTCAAACAGCATCTGCAGTTCCTTCTTAAACCTACATATCTGTATGTCCTTGGAGCGTGGGAGGAAACCAAAGATCTGGGAGAAAACCTACGCGGTCACGGGGAAAACGTCCAAACACCGTGCAGACAACACCCGTAGTTGGGATCGAACCTGGGTCTCCGGCGCTGCAAGCTCTGTACGGCTGCAACTCTACCACTGCACTACCGTGCCACCCTGATTTTCTCCCATACTCCAAAGACGTACAGACGTGTAGGTTATTTGGCTTTGGTAAAGGTTTTAAGTTGTCCCCGGTGTGTGAAGGATGGTTCTAGTGTACAGGGATCAGTGTGGATTCAGTGGGCTGAAGGACCTGTTTCTGTAATGTATCTCTAAACTAACTAAACTTGTCCTCCCCACTCCCTGCCACAACACGTAGAACTAATAGGACTTGATGTTTCAATCCCTGTAGTCAGTCGGCACTCTTGGTATTGGCAATGGGATTGGAGTGGTGAAAGGTAGGGTAGGTACGTCATCGAGGCCACCAGGTGGGCACCCTCCTTTTTTGGCGTTTCATTGATAAGCCCACAACGTCTACAGAGGGCTCAACGGTGATACCTGGCATCCCAGGTACACCCCCCTCGGTTCCATACCCTCTTGTCTTCATCTTGCAGCCCAATTGTTGTCTTCCCTTTTAATCCAAAGCCAATTGCTGCTTTTTTTGCTGCTGAATTTGAATTTGGTGACCGAATTAACTGGGAGATTAAACATTACTTTATATCCCTGTAATTTAAAGCAACAACATTAAGAGAAATGAAGTGTAACATTAAATTAAACAAACCATTTGGATAAGATTCCAAATAATGAAAATAAAATCCCTCCCTTTACTCACCACAATGTGAATAATTGTAATGTGAGTATATAGTGCTTTAAAAAAATGGACTATTGATCAACTATGCACATTTCCTAATTTAAACTCCATTAATAATCTGGTATGGGTATTGGAACCCTACATTAGCAATCAAAGCCCTCTGGAGGGGAACGTTTTCCATCAATATGTGTAAAATGCCATCAGCATTGAACGATAGATTTTAAATTATTTATTTGTGAAACAAATGTGTCTGGAGAGAGGCACAGCCCTGCAATAACACACTCGGTTCACACTGCATTGCTCAAATTTTACTTGTCTTGTTGCTAAGTAACATTGAAAGCAGTTGCTTCATTCACGATTAACCGCGTCAGTCCTCGGCCCTGATGCTGGTGAGGGTTGGTCCTTCTGGGGGAAACTTGACATCCTTAATTTTCACCCATGACGGCACGTCTGCTGCAGAGTGACATGCCAAGCCTCTTTGGTGAGGAATGTGCAACTTTGCTCTCTCTTAAGGGCCTGTCCCACCAGCATGCGACTCCATGCGGTGAGCGTACCAAACTGGAAGCAGGGGCCGCGCGGAGGTCGGGTGATCCCCGTACAGGGCCCATCCCACCAGCATGCGCCTGCATGCGGCAAGTGACCAAACCGGCAGCGGGGGCCGCGCGGAGGTCGGGTGAGTGGCGCGAAGTTGGAGCGATGTCCGCGGTAAGTTCACAAGGACAGAGAGGGACACAGAGAGAGAGACACGGAGGCACACAGAGAGGGGCACGGAGTCACACAGAGAGAGGGCTACGGAGGCACATATAGAGAGGGTCACGGAGGCACCTATAGAGGGCACGACATCGAGGCGGTGCATAAATGCCTCGCGGCATCTGCGGGCCGACAGGCCGTTGTCGCGCGGAATTTTTGAACACTGTTTTTTGGAGCCCCGCACGATGTCGGGACCAGCTCCGCACAACTCCATATGGCTCCGGCGATTGAAGTGGGACCAGCCCCGCGAAGCCGGACAGCTCAAGCGACCACGTTAGGTCGCGCTCACCGCATGGAGTCGCATGCTGATGGGACAGGCCCTTTACCCCCCCCCCCCCCCTTTCACCAAAGGACTAACTCTGAAGTGAAGAGTAATAATATGCCTCCCAATAATTCGTTCAGCTAATTGCAATATTTATTCTATTAACTAAGCATGCTATTTAAAAAGAAAAATGGTGTAATTGTACAGCATCTTTCATGGCCTCGGGACATCCCAAGGCACTACATAGTGAATCCAGTACTTTACCAATGTAAGGGAATAGTGGGAACACAGGAAACAGGTCAGTCAATCTCTGCACAACAACCTTCTACAAACAACCGAAGATAGCTGTCCCAAGATATGCTCAAAGTAAATGTTTTCTGATATTTAGTGTACCACCATTACAAAAAAATCAATTACAATGGTGAATGCATTAAAGAAACCGTGAGCAAACGGTTTATTGATCACTTAACATGTATATTGTTGGTAGAGAAAAATGCTGGAGAAACTGATATTTTATAATTTATCTTGTTTATTTTGTTGTTTAACTGTTTTAAGTTTATTACTGTCACGTGTACTAAGGTACAGTGAAAAGCTTTGTATGCTATCCACACAGATCAGATGTACCATTCATAGATATAATCAGATGTGTAGCAATCTAACACTACTTAGCAGAATATGAGGGACTGTTAAGTGGAAAGAACATAGCTGCCAGTTGCCTCCCTCCAAAATACCATGTAAGAAATTAGATTTCATCATAAGGAATAGGCCATTGTTCTCTTTAAACCCTTCCCAGCAAATCAATAAGATTATAGATGATCTTCCACCTTATCTCCACATTCTCGTATTATTCCCCGAGCCCTTCATTCTGTTAATATCCAAAAAAACACTCGATGTTGAATGCATTCAGTGATTGAGTAACTTTTTTCTAATCTCTCACCTCAATGGAGGTGCGATTTTTTTTTTTTTTCCGTATTGTATCTCCGTCCGCACTGGGGCCTAACATCAAGGAGTTGGCAGCCTTTGCTGGAGACCAACTTCTGAGAGCTCCACCGCGGATGCCTGCTGGTTTTATCATCGTACTCGGAGCACCAACCGTGTGTGCTTGCGGACTTAACATCACGGAGCCCGCGTACTCTGGTCAGAGATCGACATCGGGAACTCCAAGTCGTGGGAGTTTCAATCTCACCAACACGGGAGTTTCAATCACTCCGACGAATGGTTCGACTGCCCTGACCGGGGGAGAATAAATAGGAAGAAGATTGGAATTTTTAGCCTTCCATCACAGTGAGGAACGTGAGGAATCCACTGTAGTGGATGTTTATGTTAACTTTATGTAGTTGTGTGTCTTGTTGCTTTAATTTTCTTTTCCGTATGGCTGTATGGTAAATCGGATATCACTATACCTTAATTGGTACATGACAATAAAAGTCCATTGAAACCTTTAGCCATCTTGGGTAGAAAATTCCAAAGTTTCGCAAACAATTGAGTTAAGAAATTTCACCTCATCTGCCCTAATTCTGAAACTGCAACTCTACATTTTAAGCACTTTAGCTTGGGGAATTATATTCCAGGCATAATCATTTACCTTGTCAACTCCTTAGGAATCTTACATTTGTCAGAAGATCACCTGTCTATCACCTGTCACACACATAGAAACATAGAAATTAGGTGCAGGAGTAGGCCATTCAGCCCTTCGAGCCTGCACCGCATTCAATATGATCATGGCTGATCATCCAACTCAGTATCCCGTACCTGCCTTCTCTCTGATCCCCTTAGCCACAAGTGCCACATCTAACTCCCTCTTAAATATAGCCAATGAACTGGCCTCAACTAACCTCTGTGGCAGAGAGTGGAACTCTCTGGAAGACTCACCACTCTCTGTGTGAAAAAAGTCTTTCTCATCTCGGTCTTAAAGGATTTCCCCCTTATCCTTAAGCTGTGACCCCTTGTCCTGGACTTCCCCAACATCGGGAACAATCTTCCTGCATCTAGCCTGTCCAACCCCTTAAGCCGGCTACGGGAGTCATAGGGGGCACCACACGATTAGCAGTCTCGCCAACAGTCTGTTTTTTTTGTCTTTTCGTCTTTTATTTTTAGTGTGTGTTAAGAGTCTGTGTAAATGTTCTCCGGTTTGTTTTATGTGGGGGGAGGGGTCGGGAACCGTTTTTTTCCATTTCTTACTTTGCTAGAGAAGCGATTAATTTTTGGATCGCATTTTCCGGTCGCTCTGCAGCCTACCATCGATGGAGCTGGAAGCCTCCTCGGACTGACCTTGGGCCCCAACGTGGGACATAGACTTACATCTGAGTTGATCCCTTACCTGGGATCGCTCCAGCCGCTGCCTGCGGACTTTACATCGGGGGCTCGCAGTCTCGGGAGAGGCCATGGATGTCGGGAAGGTTTGACCAGCCCCGACGCAGGGTTCAATCGTCCGGTGTGGGCGAGCTGACATCCCCCCGATGCAGGAGCTGATTGGCTCGACACGGCGGGCCCGCTGCCGGCTACGGGAGTCAAGGTCATCCCGTCAATGGAGGGCTCGAGGCCCCGACACAGGGAGATCAAAGGGAAGAGATTGAACCTTTTTTCGTCTTCCATCACAGAGAGGAATGTGGAGGAGTCACTGTGATGGATGTTTATGTTAAAATGTGTCTCGTGTGTTCCGTTTTTTTTTGTATGACTGACTTGGCAAATGAAATTCCTCGTATGTTGCAAAATATACTTAGCTAATAAAGTATTATTGTGATAGTGATTTATATTCTTGGGGATAATGGACTGAACTTATCAGTATTTTTTCGACGAATAAAAATAGGTTGATATGTGTCCTTTTGAGGAGCATTTAAGATGTTATACACTAAGTAATGCGAGAGTAAGAAGTGTCTATTGAGGCTCTGAGGTGATTTTTGAGTTCATGAATAAAATCAATGTATACAGCACAGAAATCGTCCCTTCGGCCCAATTCATCCAGGCAGATCAAGTTGCTGAACAACGCTGGCCCACTTATGATTGACCCCTATCCCTCAATCTTTCCTATTCATGTACCAGTCCAAATTTATTTTGTACGTCGTAACTGTACCTGCCTTAATCTCTTCCTCTGGCAGCTCATTCTATCTGCGCACCACGCTCTATATGAAAAGGTTGCTCCTCCAGTTCCTTTGAAATCTTCCCCCTCTCGCCATAAATCTATGGCCTCTACTTTTAGATTCCCCCTATCCTGGGAAAACGGTGAATAGGTGGCTATTCACTTTTATAAAGGTCTCCCCACAGCCCCTGACACTCCAGAAAACACCAGTCTATCCAGCTTCTTCTTATAACAAAATCTCTCCTGAACCAGTAACATCCCTGTGAATCTTTTTATACACCCTTACTAGTTAATGACATCCTTTCTATAACAGGGCAACCAGAACTATATATACTATTCCAAATGTGGCCTTACCAATGTCTGTTCATCTGCAACATGATACAGTGGACCCATCAGCCACCTCCTCTGCTGCATTTAATATAATCTCATCTGCTCTGTTCTTTTGTAGGAATATCATGGGAAGTTGGGAGATGTGTTAGTAAAATTGTGCAGGGCTGTATTGAGAGGGAGCGAGGGAGAGAGAGAAAGATATATTTGTGTGTGTATATATATATATATATATATGTGTGTATATATATATATATGTGTGTGTGTGTGTGTATATATATATATATACAAACATTTCTTTAAAATATAAAGAAAATGCACTCGTTCTTTTTGATAACTAGTTACATATTTCAACTTAAATCAAAGCTTTAAAATGTTATTTCCATCAAATGAATCTATGTGCAGTAACACTATTATGTAGAAAAAATTGTTATTGCACCTCGGATGGTTTGGTGAAATACGACAGAAAAAGCTCAAAATATTCAGCAGGAGGAGAGAGAGGATTAACCTTTCATGTTGATAATCTCTCATGGGGGTTTTGTATAGCATCTGCAATAAATGGCTTTTGAATTTATACTGGTTAACTGAAAATGCTACTCTGAAGGCACGGAAATGTTTCATACTCAAAGACTTTAATTCCAGCTGAAAGTGAGAAGAGACTGGCACCAGATAGGGGCAGAAGGAGCAGTGGGATGTGTATTTGTTTGTTTGTGTATACAGTGTATTCAGAAAGTATTCAGTTTCCCCTTCACTTTCTCCACATGTTGTTACGTTACAGCCTTATTCTAAAATGGATTAAATTCATTTATTTTATCTTCAATCTATACACAATACCCCAAAATAAAAAAGCAAAAACAGGTGTTTAGAAATTTTTACAAAGTAATTAAAAATAAATAACTGAAATATCACATTTACATAAGTATTCAGACCCTTTACTCAGTGCTTTGTTGAGGCACCTTTGGCAGCGATTACAAGTCTTCTTGCGTAATACGCAAGCTTGGCACACCTGCATTTGGGTAATTTCTTTAATTCTTCTCTGCATATCCTCTCAATCTCTGTCAGTTTGGATGGGGAGCGTCAATGCACAGCTATTTTCAGGTCCCTCCAGAGACATTCGATCGGGTACAAGTACGGGCTCTAGCTGGGTCACTGAAGGACATTCACAGACTTTTCACAAAGCCACTCCTGCGTTGTCTTGGGTGTGTGCTTAGGGTCGTTGTTCTGTTGGAAGGTGAACCTCCACCCCAGTGTGATGTCCTGAATGTTCTGGAGCAGGTTTTCATCAAGGATCTCTCTGTACTTCGCTCCGTTCATCTTTCCCTCTATCCTGATTAGTCTCCCAGTTCCTGCCGCTGAAAAACATCCCCAGAGCATGATGCTGCCACCACCATGCTTCACCGTAGGTATGGTATTGGCCAGGTGATGAGCGGTGCCTGGTTTCCTCCAGATGTGACACATAGCATTCAGGCCAAAGAGTTCAATCTTGGTTTCATCAGACCAGAGAATCTTGTTTAGGTGCCTTTTGGCAGACTCCAAGCGGGCTGTCATGTGCCTTTTACTGACTGGCCACTCCACCATAAAGGCACGATTGGTGGAATGCTGCAGATACAGTTGTTCTTCTGGAAGTTCCTCCCATCTCCACAGAGGAACTCTTGAGCTCTGTCAGAGTGACCATTGGGTTCTTGGTCATCTCCCTGACCAAGGCCCTTCTCCCCCGATTGCTCAGTTTGGCCGGGCAGCCAGCTCTATGAAGAGTCCTGGTGGTTGCAAAATTCTTCCATTTAAGAATGATGGAGGCCGCTGTGCTCTTTGGGACCTGCAATGCTGCAGAAATTGTTTTATACCCTTCACCAGATCAGTGTCTCGACACAATCCTGTCTCTGAGGTCTACGGACAATTCCTTTGTCTTCATGGCTTGGTTTTTGCTCTGACATGCACTGTCAACTGCAGGACCTTATATAGACAGGTGTGTGCCTTTCCAAATCATGTACAATCATGTATATCCAAGTGGTGGCGCCGTCGAGTGTGGCAGCCTCGCCTGCAGCTGTTCGTACTTTCATCCTTTCCTGCCGGAGACCGGCCAGAGCTTCAGCTTCAGCGGCAGCGCAGCACTCGGGACCATCACGGAGTGGCGGATGCTTCATTAGGGTCACCGTGTTGGAAGCTCCGGAGTGTTGGGACTGCCGATTTTAACACCATGGAGCTGTGGTCTGGGGAGCCTACAGCCGCAGGCAACGCTGACTTTAACATCGCGGAGGCCTGGGATCTTTCGCCGAGGTCGCCAGTGTTGTGGACTCAGTGGGAAACATTGATTCCGCTGTGGGGGATGTTTTATGTTTAATTCTATAGTGTTGTGTGCTGCATGGTAACTCAAATTTCACTGCACCAATTGGCGTATGTGGCAAAAAATGTCCCTTGTCCTTTGTACAATCAATTTAATTTACCACTTGTTGACTCCAATCAAGTTGTAGAAACATCTCAAGGATAACCAATGGAAACAGGATGAACCTAAGCTCAATTTTGAGTGTCATAGCAAAGGGTCTGAATACTTACGTAAATGTGATATTTCAGTTATTTCTTTTTAATGACTTTGCAAACATTTCTAAGTACCTGTTTTCGCTTTTATATTATGAGGTATTGTGTGTAGATTGATGATTAAAAAAATGAATTTAATCAATTTTAGAATAAGGCTGTAGCGTAACAAAATGTGGAAAAAGTGAAGGGGTCTGAATACTTTCTAAATGCACTGTATATAGTCACACAGCACTGAAACAGGCTCGTTGGCCCAACTCGTCTATGTGAACCAAGATGCCCCATCGCAGCTAGTTTCATTTATCCATGTTTGGTCCATATCCCCCTAAACCTTTCCATGTATCTGCCCAAATGTCTTACAAATGTTAATATTGTATCTGTAGACACGGAACTGTATATGCTGGTTTATAGAAAAAGACAAAATGCTGTAGTAACTCAGCGGGTCAGACTGCATCTCTGGAGACAATGGATAGACAATGTTTTGGGTTGGGACCCCTCAGGTAAATTGTACTGGGGGGGGGGGGGGGCTTTAGGGAGCTTGACGAGAGGCAGGGGTGGGACAAAGCCAGGCAATCGGTAGTTGGATGCCGGTGAGGAAGGGGATGGGTTTGTTTGGTAGCTGGATGGATAAATGAAAAGACAAAGTGTGAGATAAGGGTAGAAGAGGTGCGAAATGTGAAGCCAGAGAAAAGAATATACGTGGAGAAGATGGGACGGGAAGAGAAAGGGAGGAATGGGTATGCATGGGTGGGGGAAAGTAGCTGTTTTAACTTCCAGTTTTAGTTTTAAAGATACAGCATGGAAACAGACCCACTGAGGGGCAAATGCAGCCCAAGGAACACAACAGAGATGCTCTGCTCTTATCATGGATCCAACAATCTTCAGCCCCCAACATCATTTGTGTACTTGGTTGATTTGGAAATGGCAAGACCCACATGCCACAAGTTTCAACATCACTGATGTTTGTTTCAATCTGGCTGTGGTGATATACAATCCGCCTTGTTTGTTGTCAACGACAGCCTCTGACTCTGTTCTGAGCTGGATCACCATAATATGTGCCTATAATCACATAAGATGCCACCTCCTGACTCAGCCATTGCACACATGCTGACTGAAGGGAGAATAAGGCTAAAACTCCCTCTCTGATGACTAATTCTTCTGTCAGAGCTAGAAGTTAAAAGGCTTTGTAGCCCCCATATTATTAAAATCTCAACTTTTCCTTTTGTCCTTCTCCATCCTCTGAATTTATGGATGAACTCTGCTGTTATCTGTTCTTTCTCAGATCCTTAAAGCTGCAAAAAATATTGTTGGAATTAATCATCATTCTCGAGTTGTAGTCACGGAATTCTCAACTTTCATCTCTACACAGGAACCACAAACTGCAGCCAATTTCCTGAGTTACAGAAATCAAAACATCAGTCCTACAACATAAATTACAATTACAATCATCAGGTTTAAATGCTCTAGCTTGGCATCAACTAGTCATAGCTCCTTGTCATCTTTCATTATTCATGATGCCATTGATGAAATTAAATTTGGCCCCTTTAATCGCAACTGTTTCATGATAGGAAGAGGAAATATGTAAAAGACCTTAAAAAACATAACATCAGGTTTCATGGTCAAGGTCAGTTTGTCACATATACCACAATAAAGGTACATATATCACAGTAAAGGTACAGTAAAATTTGAGTTACCATACAGTCATACTAAGTGAAAAGCAATGAGACACACAGCCACATAAAATAAAAGTTAACATAAACATCCACCACAGCGGCTCCACACATTCCCCATTGTGATGGAAGGTAATAACGTTCAATCTTCACCCTCTTTATTCTTCCATGGTTGGGGCTGTCAAAGCTCCCGAAGCCCTCATTGGGGAGATCGAAACTCCCTGGTCGGGACGGTTGAAACTCTCCGCGGCTTGGAGCTCCCAAAATCGGTCTCTAACCAGGGACCGCATGCTCCACGATATTAAAGTTCACAGGCCCACGGTTGGAGCTCTCCAGAGTCGACTCCCGACAAAGGGATTGCAAACTGCTCGATGGTAAGCCCGCGCCAGCGGTTGAAGCGCCGGGTTGGTGTCCAGGAAAGGCCGCACGCCACTCCACGATGTTAGGCCACAGTGGGGATGGAGATACGATGGGGGGGGGGGGGGGAAGGGGAAGAAGAAAAAAAAATTGCATCTCCGTCAAGGTAAGATATTGAAAGAAGTTTAAAATAATAAAAACAGAAGAAAGGACATTGTTAGCAAGGTAGCCACTTGCTGGGGAATTCTTGGTCCATTGTCAAAATGCAGAGGGCTCTGTCCAAGACGGCTCTGCGAATCTTGACCCTTTGCCAAAAGGTACAGACGTCCAATGGAAACTGGTGGAAGGAGTGCAGCACCTGTGCAATCCAGTCACCTGCTCCTACAGCATCTGGCAGAATCTACAGTTCCCACACTGGGTTCATCAGCCACAGAACTGAAGTGGAAGCTTGTTATCCCCCAACATGAGGAAAGTGCCAAAGAAGAAGAAAATGGTGTGCAACATGCTTTTAGTTATTAATTTTGTTTATTGTCCCATGTACCGAGGTGCAGTGAAAAGCTTTTGTTGCGTGCTAACCAGTCAGCAGAAAGACAATACATGATTACAATCGAGCCATTCACAGTGTACAGATACATGATAAGCAGGGGTGGAAAACACGGGGGGGGGGGGGGCAAGGGGACAAGTCCCCCCCAATGTTTGAGAGATGGGGGACATCCCCCCCAAGTTTTTGTCATCCGGATTTTAAATTCTCTGCTTTCCGCGAGACATTGGAGGTGGGACTGCTGATCGAGGGTGCCGATTGGACGAGAGAGACGTCGGTCAGCAGGCAATGGGGGTGGGACATTATGATCAGCATAATGATTGGAGCAGGGAGGAGTGAGGGGGGAGAGTGTGGTGATTGGAGTGGGGGGAGGGGGACTGAGGATAGAGTGTGGTGATTGGAGGAGGGAGACATGGCACAGACCTGCACCTCATCCACAGCCAGGATCGATCCCGGCCGGCTCTCCGGCGCTGTCCCCCCCCCCCCCCCCCGAGTCCCCCCCCCCCCACACGGGTGGCCAGAGAGGTCGTGAGTCAGACGGGCACGGCGCCCCCAGGCCCACAGCCAACCACAGAGAAGCAGCGCTAAACCCAGCTCAACTCTGCCTGGTTAACCTGCCTGGGCTTGCGGGAAATATGGGCAGCGCGGAGAAGCAGTGCTGGTGTCCAGTCAGTCCAGTCAGGGCTGTAGATAACCCAATGAGACAGGCACATTTGAGCTGCATTTAGCCCTAGATTGAGCCTCGGAAGCCTCACGCATGAGTGGGTGAGTGTGCGCATGCGCGCGCGGCCACCAAAAAATTGAGTCCCATCTGTCCCCCGGTCCCCTCCATATTTTGATAGCGAGTTCCGCTCTTGAATTGATAAAGGAATAAAGTTTAGTGCAAGATAAAGCCAGTAAAGTCCGATCTAAGATAGTCCAAGGGTCTCCAATGAGGCAGATAGTAGTTCATGACTGCTCTCTCGTTGTGATTAGATTGTTCAGTTGCCTGATAGCAGGTGTGGAGAAACTCCCTGAATCTGGATGTGTGAGTTTTCACGCATCTGTACCTTTCGCCCAATGGGAGAGGGGACACTTTAGTCAGTGTTAAAACTCTCAAAATAAATGACTATTAGGGAGCTACCGCTGATATCTAACAATTATTTCTCTTTGTAAGCTGATGTGCAATAGCCTTGAACCCACACCTGGTCCAGTAGCAAGTGAGCTATAAATTTCGTCAGCCATTTATATATTAGCATACTATCTGTGTTTGAAAACTGACTTGTGTTTGAAATTCAACTGGAGCTCATTGCTTGGATTTTTTTGAAGGTTTTTGTCCCACTTAATGGAGTAAAAACATTCCAAAGTATTAGCTTACTTTTGTTTTGAGATACAGCATTTGAACAGGCCCTTCGGCCCAACGAGTCCGTGCTGACCAGCGATCCCCGTATACTAACACTATCCTACACACCAGGGACAATTGACAATTTTTACTGAAGCTAATTAACCTATAAGCCCGTGTCTTTGGACTGTGGGTGAAACTGGAGCACCTGTAGAAAACCCACATGGTCACAGGGAGAATGTACAAACTCCGTACCGACAGCACCCGTAGTCAGGATCGAACCGGGGTCTCTGACGCTGCAAGGCAGCAACTCTACCGCTGCGCCACTGTGCTGCTCTGTTGTGATCTAATCACTATTACAGGCATCCCCCAGGTTATGAACACCTGACTTAAAGGCACCGGTACCTACAGCGGCCTCCCATAAATTTAGAAGTGCATCGCACATACATATTTCATTCCTACCACTAGCAAAACTAGTTTCCTTTGCACACTGGGTGAATGAAAGTGACTGATGGTAACATCCAGTAACTCCAGTCATCTTTAGAGCACCTATAGGTCATGTGATAGGAGCAGAATTAGGCCATTCGGCCCATCAAGTCTACTCAATCATGATGGCTGATCCATCTCTCCCTCCTAACCCCATTCTCCTGCCTACTCCCCATAACCCCTGACACCCGTACTAATCAAGAATCTATCTATCTCCGCCTTAAAAATATCCATTGACTTGGCCTCCACGGCCTTCTGTGGCAAAGAAGCCCATAGATTCACCACCACAGCGATTACAGTGTTCATAATTCAGCCTACTGTATAATTCATAGTATTTGGCCATTACTTACCATCCAAAAGCAAAAATAATACATGTGATGGTAATACATCTAAGAAAAGGATAACCAGCACAATGGAAGTTAAATTGGATACAATTAAAGGATGAGGGAGAAATGCCATTGAAAATTGACAAAGTGTTGGGTCTCCCGTTCGTTGGCAGCGATTGTCATGATAAAGAACAGAGTTTGCGTTCGGAACATGTTAACGGATTGACCCTGATGCCAGCTGCCATTGCAACAAACCAACAAAACTGTTTGAAGAAGGGTTCGACCCGAAACGTCACCCATTCCTTCTCTCCAGAGATGCTGCCTGTCCCGCTGAGTTACTCCAGCATTTTGGGTCAATCTAAAGTGGTTTGATAATTGAGATGGAAAAACTGTTGGTGATTTAGCTTGAAGGTCAAAATCAATGCCAATTAGCCCATTAGCCTGCAGGACTGACACAGGGACAAGTAGTGATCTATGGAACTGGGGGACTGGTTGAGGTGAAGATATGACACACTAGAATGAGGTCTGGGGTGGCACAGCAGTAGAGTTGCTGCCCTACAGTGCCAGAGATCCAGGTTCGATCCTGATTACGGGTACTGTCTGTACGGAGTCTATAGAGTGAACATAGGGACCTAGGCACAAATTAAAAGGAATTGATAGGATTAGAGAAGAGCAGAGGATGATGCATATCTGGAATGATGGTCATTCATAAACAGCCTATTCAAAATCTGGAAGAGAAAGCATGCAAATGTTAGTGAGGAATTTGCTGCAAGTAATTTGTAATGCAAGGGCTAATTTATGTATAACAAAATATTAAGGGAAGGCAGCCGAGACATTCAAGATGTCCACAAGATGAGGCCCTCACTCATGTCTCTTCAGCACCCCGCAGCTGTGCCCTTGCTTCCCCTAGTCGCAACAGAGACAGAGCCCCCCTAGTCGTTACCTTTCATCCCATCAGTTGTCACATACAACACATAATCCTCCAACATTTTCGCCACTTCCAACGGGATTCCACCTCTAGTCACATTTTCCCATCTCCACCCCTTTCCGCCTTCCACAGAGACAGATTCCTCCACAACTCCCCGGTTAACTCATCCCTTCCCACCCAAACCACCCCTCCCTCAACTGCAGGAGATGCATCACCCGTCTCTATACCTCCTCCCTCGACTCTGTCCATGGATCCAGACAGTCCTTTCAGGTTAGGCAGAGGTTCATTTGCACCACCTCCAACCACATCTGTTGTTCAGGATGTGGACTCTTGTACATCGACAAGATCAAATATAGACTGGGCGATCGTTTTGCTGAACACCTTCGCTTTGTTCGCCTATGTGTTGAATGCAAAGGTGAGTGGTTTGATAGTACCAGGGTGACGTAATGACAAAGCTATTAGCCATTGCCTCACAGCGCCAGATTCCCAGCTTTCAATACTGACTTGGGTGCAATTTGTATTGAGATTGCATGTTCTCCCTGTGGCCATGGGGCATTCCTCTGGGTGCTCCATTTTCCTCCCTGGTTCTAAAAGATGTGGGTTGGTAGGTTATTTTGCCATTGTAAATTACACCTAGAGTGTAGGTGAGAGGTAAAATCTGTGGAATTAAAACATGGGTTTAATGTAGAACCCCAGATGGTCAAAATGAGAGATTCTCTTTAAAGAAGGATTTTCTTGTAAGGTACAGTACATTCAGAAAGTATTCAAACCCCTTCACTTTTTCCACATTTTGTTACGTTATGTTACAGCCTTATTCTAAAATGTATTAAATTATTATTTTTTAAATCATCAATCTACACACAATACCCCATAATAAAAAAGTGAAAACAAGTATTTAGAAATGTTTGCAAAGAAATAACTGAAATATCACATTTACGTAAGTATTCAGACCCTTTACTCAGTACTTTGTTGAGGCACCTTTGGCAGCAATTACAGCCACAAGTCTTCTTGGGTATGGCACTACAAGCTTGGCACACCTGTATTTGGGTAATTTCTCCCATTCTTCTCTGCAGATCCTAAAGCTCTGTCAGGTTGGATGGGGAATGTCGATGCACACCTATTTTCAGGTCCCTCCAGAGAATTTCAATCAGGTTCAAGTCCAGGCTCTGGCTGGGCCACTCAAGGACATTCACAGACTTGTCTCAAAGCCACTCCTGCATTGTCTTGGCTGTGTGCTTAGGGTCATTGTCCTGTTGGAAGGTGAACCTCCAACCCATTCTCAGGTCCAGAATGCTCAAGGATCTCTTTGTACTTTGCTCCGTTCATCTTCCCCTCAATCCTGACTAGTTTCCCAGTTCCTGCCACTGAAAAACATCCCCACAGCATGATGCTGCCACCACCATGCTTCACCGTTGGTATGGTATTGGCCAGGTGATGAGCAGTGCCTGGTTTCCTCCAGACATGATGCTTGGCATTTAGGCCAAAGAGTTCAATCTTGGTTTCATCAGACCAGAGAATCGTGTTTCTCATTCCTTTTGGCAAACTACAAGCAGGTTGTCATGTGCCTTTTACTAAGGAGTGACTTCCGTCTGGCCACTCCACCATAAAGGCCTGATTGGCGGAAAGCTGCAGATATAGTTGTCCTTCTGGAAGATTCTCCCATCTGCACAGAGGAACTCGGGAGCTCTGTCAGAGTGACCATCAGGTTCTTGGTCACCTCCCTGACCAAGGCCCTTCTACCCCGAATGCTCAGTTTGGCCGGTCAGCCAACTCTATGAAGAGTCCTGGTGGTTCCAAATAATAATGACGGACGCCACTGTGCTCTTCGGGACCTGCAATGCAGCAGATATTGTTTCATACTCTTCCCCAGATCTTTGTCTCGGAGGTCAACAAACAATATCTTCATGGCTTGATTTATGCTCTGACATGCACTGTCAACTGTGGGACTTTATATAGACAGGTGTGTGCTTTTCCAAATCATGTCCAATCAATTTAATTTACCACTGCTGCACTCCAATCAAGTTGTAGAAACATCTCAAGGATAATCAATGGAAACAGGATGAACCAAAGCTCAATTTTGAGTGTCATAGCAAAGGGCCTGAATACTTATGTAAATGTGATATTTCAGTTATTTCCTTTTAATTACTTTGCAAACATTTCTAAACATCTGTTTTCGCTTCTTCATTCTGGGGTATTGTGTGTAGTTGACGATATAAAATATGAATTTAATCCATTTTAAAATAAGGCTGTAGCATAACAAAATGTGGAAAAAGTGAGGGGGTCTGAATACTTTCTGAATGCCCTGTACTTCAAAGGCTTCAAAGGACTTTTATTGCCACGAACCAATTAAGGTACAGTGATATGCGAATTACCATGCAGCTATATGGGGAATAAAACCAGCAAGACACACAATTACATAAAAATGAACATAAACATCCACCACAGCGCATTCCCCACATTCCTCACCGTGGAATTAAAGGCAAAGAAGTCCAATCTTCTTCCTCTTTATTCTCCCGCAGTCGGGGCAGTCGAAGCATCCGCGTTGGGCCGCAGTGCAGACGGAGATACGATACGGGAATAAATTTGCATCTCCGTCGAGGTAAGAGATTAGAAAAAGTTTCCCCCAACCACACACCCCCACCCCCCACATAAAACAAATAAAAGCACATTGAACACATACTATTAAAACCCAAAGAAGGAAGGGATAGACAGACTGTTGGCGAGGCAGCCGGTGGATCTAATATTTTAAAGGGACTTTTAGGTTCATGCTTGAACGATAAGAATAAAGCACAGTAGTGAAACTAAATTTAGTTTGATCTACAATGTAAGTAAAACACGTCCCTCAACAGAACACAGTTTTACTTCTTGGGGCCGTAATTTATAGTGTAGAACTGGAGATTAACAATCTCAGCATTCCCAATCGATTTTACATCTCCCATAACAGAATAGCAATAAATATACTTCTGATTGAATCAAATTTTGTTCATTTGTTTTCATGGTAAGGGAAATCAAATATCGATGAACTTTACAGTCTTTTCTCAAAAACCCATGTTGAACCATATTGAACTGTCACAGTCTGCTTGCCACATTGTTAGGAGAAAGATTAACAATGATTGCTCTTATTTAAAGATTTTTACACTTTTGCTTCCCAGGTTTGTCAGAGTGGAAATCAAGTGAACACACTAGAGGATAAGATGTGGAAATATGCTCAATCAGTTATTATTTTTGTCTCTGCCTTTTCTTCTGCTATCTTGTGGCTGTCAGTGCATTTTCTGAATCTCAATTGCTGCTTGAATGCAGTCTAGGTGAAGTTTCTACATTTTTTTCAAAGGAAATAAAGATCCAGTGTTTATTGATTGCAAAATTACTCTGTACCGCTGACTAGTAATGCTACTATATAATCATAACACAATGCTAAACCGACGGCTATATTTTATATCAATTGCATCGCAGCACCCGGCAAACACACAAATGTTAATTACTGTTACCAATTGATTTTGGGAACAAAATTCATCTAAGGACCAGTATAGAACCTTTATAAAAATGCCATGGTTTTGATTTTTTTAAAGATTACTTTCATAATTTGTTTTGTTTCCTGTTCAAATTTTCTGCCTTTAGCTGGAAAAAAGATCATATGGTACCATGTAAAACCTCAAAATATCTTGAAAGAATTTAATTCCAATGAAGTATTTCAGAAGTTACCTTCTGAAGGTAAGGGCCAGGACCACAGAATTAAAGGGCTCTCTTTAAAAGGAGGCGAGGAGGAACTTCTTTAGTCAGAGTGTAGTTAATCTGTGAAACTCATTGCCACCGAGGGCTGCGGAGGACAAGTCAGTGGATATTTTTAAGGCAGAGAAAGACAAATTATTGATTAGGATGAGTGTCAAGGGTTATGGGGAGAAGGCAGATAAATGGGATTAGGAGGCAGAGATCTGCAATGATTGAATGGCAAAGTAGACTCGATGGGCTGAATGGCCTAATTCTACTATAACTTATGAAGTGCAGTCAGTATTGTAATGCTAAACACCAAACAGCTAGTTTTTACACTGGCTTCCACAACTCGTGTAATTGTAACCTGTTTTAGTGTCATTGAGTAATAGATAAATATTGGGCTGGGCAGTGGTGCTAACCACTATTCTTCTTTGTAATGGTCCCATGAGATCTTTTAGATTGACCCTTGTCTTAGATGAATCTTTAGCTTTCTGTCTCAGTTTCAGAAATGTAGCTCTCCTTAGTACTGCACTGGACCATAAGCAAGGATGTTTATGGTGATGTGTCTCACAATAATATAGAGATGTTATTAATCCACTGACAGGAGAAATTATTAATGGAAACACAAGGAGCTGCAGAAGCTGGTTTACAAAAGAAAACACAATGTGCTGGAGTAACTCAGCGAGTTGGGCATGTCCCTGGAGAACATGTATAGGCTCGAATGTATGAACTTACCATTCATATTGCGTGTTAATTCAAATAGCTGTAATGCTTTCAAACTTATGAGATTTATCTTATGGAACAAAGAAACACCATGGTGTAATTGTTCACTTAATGTCCACATATTATTAAATACCTTGTGCTTTTTAATTACAAACAATTAATTTATTGGTAATTCTTTGTAATATTTACCATCGTAAATTGTTATGCCAGAATTTCCATTCCGTTTAATAGCCTAAAATTCACCATTCTTCATTTTCCACCCCTACTATTTCCCTAAACCTTTCTCCTCCTCCTTCTATTCAAACACCGCCTCCTCACTAGAGGAAGCCTTTTAGGATTCTCGAAGGTAGACAAAAATGCTAGGATTCTCAGAGGTGTTGGGCGAAACGATCGCCAAGCCTGCGGTTGGTCTCACCAATGTAAAGCAGTTGACAACTAGAACAGCGGATGCAATAGATGAGGTTGGAGGAGGTGCAACACTTCCGCTCAGTTGATCGCTTCGCCCAACACCTCCACTCAGTTCTCTTTTTTTAAATTTCAAAATAGACTTTATTCAAGTAATAAATATATACAATACATGAACCATGCGGAAAATGTATCCGACATTTTCAGAGGTATACATATTGTTCAATACAGTTTATACATTTTTTCAAATTCCACAAATCTGTCCCCCACCTGTGCCACTCATGTGGCCCACGGGCGTGGGATACCTTCCCTTATTTTGAGCGGCGTCTCCACCATACCGTGCCCCCCATGTCCAGCAGCGGAAGGACCCTAGACTGTGGCCCTCCCCCACCGAGCCTTGGCGTTGGCTACACCGAGCTTCAGTGCGTCCCTCAGCACGTACTCCTGCAGTCTGCAGCGGGCCAGTCGGCAACATTCCCCGACGGACATCTCGCTCTGCTGGGTGGTGAACAACGATCGGGCAGACCAAAGAGCGTCTTTCACCGAGTTGATGACCTTATAGCAGCACTCGATGTCAGTCTCTGAATATGTCCCTGGGAACAGTCCTCTGTGACGGAGCTGTTCGGGATAAAGCGTACCAGGGACCCTTGCATACTTCTCCAGACTCTTTTAGCAAATCCACACTCTGCAAAGAGGTGGGCAACCATCTCCTCTCCATAGCAGCCGTCCCGAGGGCAGCGTGCGCTGGCAGTGAGGTTTCCGACGGTGCAGGAAGGATCTGACTGGGAGGGCTCCCCTCACCGCCAGCCAAGCCAGGTCTTAGTGCTTGTTGGTGAGTTCTGGCGATGAGGCATTTTGCCAGACAAGCTGGGCAGTCTGCTCTGGGAACCACTCCACCGGATCCATCAAGTCCTTTCCCTGCAGTGCCTACAGGACATTCTGTGCTGACCACTGCCCAATGGACATGTGGTCAAAGATGTTGGTCCGGAAGAACCTTTCCACAAACGACAGATGGGGCGGCAATGTCCAGCTGACTGGCACCTTGCGTGGCATCTGCGCCACGCCCATCCTTCGCAACACCGGGGACAGGTAGAACCTCAGCAGGTAGTGACACTTGGTGCCCACGTGCCTTGGCTCTACATTCCGCCTGATGCAGCCACACACAGAGGTGACCATCAGGGTGAGGGTGACGTTGGGCACGCTTTTACCCCCGTTGTCTGCTGACTTGTACATTGTGGCCCGTCGCACCCGGTCTATCCTCGACCCCCAGATGAACTGGAAGATGGCCCGGGTGATCCCTGTGGCATAGGAGGGAGGGACAGGCCATACTTGCGCCAAGTACAGCAGCCCCGAGAACACCTCACACCTGATGACAAAATTTTTACCCGTTATGGAGAGGGAGCGTTGCCTCCACAGCTCCAGCTTCTTCCCCACCCTGGCTATCCGCTCCAGTCAATTCTTGTTACACGCCTCAGCCCCCCAGAACCAGATCCCCAGCTTGAAGGTGAAGGGGACGGAAGATCTGTCGGGCCAGTTGCTAAAGAGCATGGCCTCGCTCTTCCTGCAGTTCACCCTGGCTCCCGAGGCCGACTCAAACTGGTCATAGATACTAATCAGTCTGCGGATCCGAGCAGAAGACAGCGACATCGTCCATGTACAGGGAGGTCTTTACTTGAATGCCCCCACTGCCTGGCAATGTCACTCCTCTTATGCTCGCACCCTTCCTGATGGATTCGGCAAAAGGTTCAATACAGCAGACAAACAAGACAGGAGAGAGAGGGCTACCCTGCCTGACTCCAGACCTTACAGAGAAACTTCCTGATTCCCACCCGTTGATTTGGACTGCACTACGGATGTTGGTGTAGAGCAGTTTGATCCAATTTCGGATTCCCTCCCCAAAACCCATTTTGGAGAGCACGTCCCTCATGTACGTGTGCGAGATCCTGTCGAAGGCCTTCTCCTGGTCCAAGCTAACTAGGCAGGCATCCACCCGTCTGTCCTGCACGTAGGCGATGGTATCTCTCAGCAGCGCCAGGCTGTCTGAGTTTTTCCTGCCAGGTACAGCACAGGTTTGGTCCGGGTGGATCACCTGTCCCAGAGCAGACTTGACCCAATTGGCAGTGGCCTTAGACAGGATCTGTTATCTGACAGACAGATAATGTTATGGGTCTCCAATTCTTTATATCCTTCATCTCCCCCTTCTGCTTGTAGATTAGGGTGATGTTGCCCTTCCTCATGCAGTCTGACATGCTGCCAGCTAGAAGCATGTTATTGTACATTTCCAGCAGGTCCGGGCCCATCCAGTCCCACAGAGCCGAATACAACTCGGCCGGTAAGCCATCGCTTTCGGAAGTTTTACTCAAGTCAAAGGAACAGATGGAGCCAGTCAGCTCCTCTCGGGTCAGTGGTTGGGCCAGACTCTCCCGCTTGCTGTCCTCCAAGACCTCCGTGATCGAGGATAGGAAGTTCTGGGAGGTGGTACTGTCTGTGGCCTTTTGGTCATACAAATGTGTGTAAAAGGATTTGCAGATCCTCAGCATGTCTGTCTGTGAGGATGCTACCAAGCCGTCATCACAGAGCTCCCCCATGAACCTTATGGAAGAAGAAACGTGACCACGTCTCATCCTGCTCCACATGGCGGACCCTGGATCGGAAGATGATCTTGGAGAATTCAGATGTAAAGAGCCGAGCTTGCGGTCCTTCACCTCTCTAGTTCCTCCCTCACATCCACCCCTCTCGACTGCAGAAGGAGCAGTTGTTGCAATTCTGTCTGAGTTGGCACAATTCCCTCTGACTCTGTCTTGCTCTCTGACCTCTTTAACTATGAAGAACCTCTTAATGTTCTCCTTGGTTGCTTCCCACCAGAGTGTGGGGGAGTCAAAGAGGGGCTTCACCGTTCTCACAACATGCGTAGTCCCTCTTTAGCTCCTCGATGTTCTCTGTGGTCAACAGCTTCATGGTTTAACTTCCACGTCTCTCTGCCTGCATTCCGGTCCTACTGTAGGTGACAGGAAGCCTGAAGGAGGCAGTGGTCAGAGAAGAACACCGGCATGAGGTCGGTGTGTCTCACCATGACGGTCTTCGTCGTGAAGACGAATATCCGTGATCGGGCTAAACCGTCCGATCTCGACCAGGTGAACCGCGGCTGGGACCCGCCTGCAGGGTCGCTGAAGGCGTCGCGCAGCTTTGCATCTTTTACCATCTCCATCAGGAATTGGACGTGCTGTCCAGTCTGTTTTTGGCACTGCCGGATCGTCCAGCCGCATCAATGATGCAGTTGAAGTCACCAGCTGGAACGAGTGCTGGGACGTGGCCAGCAGCACTGGGAGCTGCTGGAGAACGGCCAGCCGCTCGCTCTGCGTGGGTGAGGCATACACATTAATCAGCTGGAGCGGAGAGCCACGGTACATAACATCCACCACAAGGAGACGCCCCCAACCACCTCCCTGACTCATTGATGGCGAAGTTCCTCCCCGCAGCAAGATCCCCAGGCGGAGCACGACAGTCATTGCCCCCCGACCACACCGACAGTCCGTGGGCCACCATCGCGACCACGTCCGATAGCAGCGGAGGTGTGGCAGCCCGCACTCCTGAAGAAAAGTCACATCTGCCTTGACCTTGGCCAGGTACTGTAAGGCATTAACACATCGCCGCAGTGGCTCTTTATACTGCGCACGTTTAAAGATGCCAGTTTGACCTCCATTGTCTTTAGAGTCACTGACCATTCTCGTGTTCCTCATGCCCACCGTTTTGGTGAATTGCCTAAGCTTTCCTGGGCTCAGGAACCCAGTGCTCGATGAGGTGAGTTTCAGG